>JAOXJK010000016.1:2052193-2065306 GCA_025774025.1 Xenus cinereus | reverse complement strand
TTGCCCAGAGAAGCTGTGGCTGCCCCATCCCTGGAGGGGTTCAAGGCCAGGTTGGATGGAGCTTGGAGCAACCTGGTCTGGTGGGAGGTGTCCCTGCCCAGAGGAGGAGGTGGAACAAGATGGTCTTTGAGGTCCCTTCCAACTCTAACAATTCCATGATGCCTTGGCTTGCCAGGGGCTTTGCTGGTTCAGCACGTTGCATCAGGAGGTTGCCCCTCATCGAGCTAGATGTCCCATCAGTGCCAGGTGGTGATGGCAGCCCCGCAGAGTGAGGACAGCCATTCCCGCCGGCGTGAAGCCACACGTGGCTGGCCCAGGACTGGCAGGCAATTAGAGCATCACCCAGCCAAACCGCCTCACTCCCCTAGGGCACTTATTCACTGTATAAAAGCTCTAGCATCGTGGGGCTCTCCTAGGCACTTCTCTCCGGTTGTTCTCACTGATGAAGTGGGTAAGTCTGGCTTTTAATGGAGCTCCTGAAATGCTGTTTTATTCCTGGGTGGCCGGAGCAGGCAGAGGTTCTGCCTGTGGACTCGCAGAGAAGCATCCTCTGGGGGATGCTGCCTTCAGCATCGGCATGAGCGGCTCCGACAGCGGGAGCATCTCCTCTGTGCTAAACTGAAGAATATTGGGAAAGCACTTCCAGATGGACTGTGAAGTCGGGAGTGGGATTTGGGGGCTTTTCTACATTTTCGGTTAGATCTAGTCCAAAGGAGGCTCTTGGCTACAGGAAGGCCCCGATGCTGGCGGGAGTCAGAGGTGAGCTTGCACACGGAAAGGCAACTCCTCTAAAGGAAGTGGCGTGGAGAAATTTGCTGCCATTTAATGGAATTTAAACAAAGGGACTTTTCAGATGCTGACCAAGTTCAGTGCCAATGTGGAAGTCAGCAGAGAGACTCTCTAGCTAAACCTGAACACGTTGAAATATCTACCCAGGGAAAAAAATGATAAAAATAAGTCTGAGATGCAAACAACTCCCTCCAGGGAGCAAATAATCCCTCTACTTTAGAAGTTTTTTATCTTGATGAGTATCACCAGATACTTTTGCATTGTAGATCTAGTAGTAGCAATTGCTATCATTGTTTTTCAGTGGGTTGGTTTTATTAGTTGAAGATTATTATAATTGTAGTGATAATAAGTTTTCCTAATGACAGTAACACACAGCATTGTTATTGTCAATAGTCACACAGTGATAGGCTTTTGGAAGATAAAACGCCTTACTGTAATTATAGCCAGAACAGGGGTGTTCAGAAAATGCAGTTTCTTTACAGTCATTTAATTATACACCTTAATCTTCAAACAATGTCAAAATGAAAAAAACATTTTCGATCAGAGTACCTTTCACATGCCAGTGGTTCCAGTACCTGTTCTGCTCAAATTAATCCTGTTAAAAACTCAGAAAACTCCCCGAAACTGGGGTTTTCCAGAGCGGGGAATGACTTGGGATGGTTTCTCCTATGGCTCTTGGGGCCAAGGCAATGTGAGATATTTCACAGAGGTTTCAGGAGGAAACTATGGACCATGGTGTCACCCGGTCCCTTCCTCAGGGATGTGGTCTCGACTAAACTCCCCTCTGTGTTGCTGGGACAGGGGCTGCCAGGATGACATTTCCCTATCAGAGCTGTTCCACCAGGCAGTTCAACTGCGGGTCTTTTGGCTACCACAGCAAAACCAGGGTGCTGTGGCTTGGTCTGAAGGCAGTGCAAGACTGGAGGCTGTTTTAAATGGGTGGAATTCTTTCAAGTCACCGAAACTTGACCAGTTAACACCAGCTGAGATTTTGCCTTGAGAGCTTCTCCTTTCCTGCTATGGTTTCACCAAATACTTAGAAACCATTCTGTTGTATTTCCTTTTTTTTTTCTTTTCTTGAAGATGCTTAAATAATAGTATGAAGTTGGGACTGCATGTCTTGCAAAGGCAGTGAAGCTGATGCTACGGTAGTGAGCTTGGAGTCTGTAATTGCGTGGTGCCAGCCCTGTGGGAGTGTGAATCGGCAGGCAGGCAGCAGGCAGGTCATACGTGCTGCCACAAACCTATTCTTACCCTCGGTGAGCTAATTTAACCTCAGCTTGGGTTTGCCCGCGTGAACGGCAGCCACACCTGAGTATTACAGCACGGACACACCTTTAATTTTGGCCTGCCTTTCATCTAGAGTGCTTGGGAGTTGCAGGACGTCCCAGTGGGTACACAGGAGGTTTCCAGGTAGTGAGGCAGAGGGTCACAATGTCACCTCTCCTTGGTGAAATGCTTTGATGGACACTTACTCTGTCTTTGAAAGGTGACGTGAAAGCTCCCCAGTTTGCCTGGCTCCAACCCTTGATTGTTTCTGGGCTCTTAAGAGAAGGGTGTGGGGAAACCAGCTGAGAACAGACCCTACTCTGCTCATCTGGGTAATCACAGCCTGGTCTTGAGTCACTGAGAGCCTCTGACCTTCAGGAGAGCCAAGGTGTGGGCTCCACCATGTAGAAATGCCTGTGGGGAAACATCAAGTCCTACATCACCCAAAATAGCCAATGTCTTTGTGAACTGTCTGTCTTTTTCCTGCTTTTTTTTCAGGCGTAAGCACCTTGCATGACCATGCACTATTATGGGGAGCGGTATAAATACCTGTACCTGCCGGAAACGGGCTACATCACCGAAACCATCCAGCAATGCACGCCCCAGTCCGATATGTGCAGCACCACGTGCCACCCGGTCAGCGTGATCAAGAGCCCAATGCCCAGATGGCAAAACTACACGCAACCTTTCTCTTATGTGTGTCCACAGCCAGGCGTGACCCAGAGCTCCTTGCTGCCCTGCCAGCCCTTCGTGCAGCAGTGTGTCCTGCTGTACCCCGAGCCATGCGAGACCACTCGCCTTCTGCCCTGCAGGAAGCCCAGCCTGAAGCTGAGCCCTGTGCAGAATTTCCAGCCCTGTGAGACCAGTTGCCCCGAGAAGAAACGTACGGCCAAGAGCCTCCCACCCTGTGCCCCCAGGTGCCCCGAGCCCGGCAAACTCAAGTTCCCACCGTGTGGGATCAAGTACTCATCCTCGTGCAAGAACGAATGCAGGACGCAGAAGATATCCAAATGCTCGTCGCAGCGGTACGGCGTGGAGCTCCAGTCCCTGCAGGGGATGACCGGCGGCTATTCCCTGCCGTTGCGGGGAGTCACTGAGTGTCCCCCGCAGCAGTGCGTAACCCAATCTTTCCTGCAGGAGTACATGAGCGGGTTCCCCCAGCAGAAGTGCATGAAGGGTTACCCAACGCAGGAGTGCATCACCACCTACTCCTCCCAGCAGTGCGTAACCAAGTGCCCACCAAAGCCGCAGGTCCCCAAGTGCCCCCCCGGGCAGGGAATAAAGGAGTGCTCCCCGCAGCACCACGCAACCAAGTGCTCGCTGCCACAGGAGGGAATCAAGCACAAGAGCTCTTCGACACAACACCTGAGCAAGTCCAAGTGCCTCTACCCACGGGCCACCCAGCACTCGTCCCAGCATCACACCGGGGGAGTGAAACGTTCAGGCCACACCAAGAAGAGCCGCTGTGCTTCCAAATGGCTCTGCTAAAGGAGATAAAGATGGAGTTGTGAGAACAGCAACCTATGTAGCTGAGGTCTGAGGTTATTTCCCCCCCCGCCATTCCTAGCCCCCAGATAAGCTTTAGCCTTATTTTACCCCTTAATGTATCCATGTTAAACTCGTAGAGTGCAATCCCTTTCTTTTATGACCACACTTCAGTTATTCCTGCAACAGAAAAGATGTTAGTGAGAAGCAAAGTAATTCTGAGCAGGTGCTCAGGCTTTCAACATCAAACCAATACAACTCTGTCACTACCTTCACACCACAAGAGGTTTTTACTGTAACTGGATCAATTATATCTGCCAGTTGTACCAGTCATATTAAACTCAGGTTGCAGCTGGATTCTTGCTCTCTGTCTGATTTATTTTCCCTTTGAATAACCTGTTTCTAATAGCTGCTGCTGGGCAAAATTATTCCCTGCTGTTATATCACTCTTTTCTGTAAAATAATGACGGCAATGGTGTCTTTAGGACTAGATTTACCATCTGTGGGAAGAGATCTTGGTGTTGAAAAGTTACCCAGTGACATAGTAAAAGCAGTGGCGCAGGGTGGTATTAGAAGGCAGCTCAACTAAAGTAATGAGACTTATTATTAGCCCTCAGAGAGAAGTTTACTGTCCACGTCCACCTAGGCTTTGCTTGGTGGCACCAGTGCCACATGCAGGTCACACAGGAGAGTTTTCAGTCCTACACCCCAGGACCAGGACTATCTTCCCCCCAAAAATTGCTCTGCAGTTTTGTCCCTGGACAAACCACTGCTGAGCAGATTATGGAATGAGCCATGTGGGATAGTCCCTGGCAGACCAGGAGGCAGAGAGGATGCTGCAGAAGGTCTTCTCTGGTGCTGTGACCCTGCGCTGGCCCTGCCTGCACCGGATGGGTGATCAGCATCAATAGTCTGTGGTTATAAAACTCTAACCAGAGGGAAAACTAAATTTCAGTTCCAGCTCTTCCTTGACAATAATATTTTGGTAGGGAGCAGGAAATAGAATGGAATGGTTCAGGTTGGAAGGGACCTTAAAGGTCATTGAGTTCCATATAGTTCCAAATAGTTACTATGTAGGGTTCAAAATAGTCATTGTTCTTGGTCAATATGTTGCTTTCCATGTATATGTGTATATATACATGTATATGTAAGGGGCAAAGTCCCAAAGCACCTTTCCTTGCACACCTGCCATACTCCATAGGCTCTCCCAGGAGGAGGTCCTGGAGCAGAAGCTCTCTACCACCATCTAAAGGTGCACTGGGAGATCCAGCAGCTCCTCCCGTGGCTGCTCAGCCAGCTCCCTGGGCAAATCCCAGCAGGAAAACCTCCTCCTATCTCCTTGGCTTCCTCTGCAGAGGCCAAAACAGACCAAGCAGGATTTCCATAGACACCTTTTTGCAATAAAGTGATAGATTTGCCTGTAAAAACAGAGACTGATGCTACCTGCAATCCTCCAGGATTAGGAGGAGCTTTGCTCCTCTCTGTGGGGAGCGGGAATTCTTTTTAACTTGCGGTTATTCACTAATCCATGGGAATTAAATGAAAGAGAGAGGAAAGGTCTGAGCAAGTAGCTCCCTCCTGACTACTTCAGATGGGATCCAACCCTTTCTTATACCAGGCCAATGTAAAACCTGGTTCCCCTCTGCCGGCACTCACCCCAGGCACCGGCACAGACAGAACAGTCCTGGAGGTCTGGAGCCATTCGAGGGAGATGGAGGGAGATGGGTAATTGTGACAATTAAGGCCCAGGGGAAGTTCTCCCACCTGCATTTATCCCACCTGCATGGTTTAAAAGGTTCTGCTGATCTCAGTCTCTCTTGGTCTCAAAAGGATGCACTCCCCTTCAGTTAGCATGGGGAAGATGGCATTCATCATCAGAAAAAGGTTTCCTTTTAAAAATCCGAGCTTCTGTTTCTCTGGTTTTGCTCCTAATAAAGGGGTGATAATATAAAAACTTAAAATAACCTCTAAATGGTGCCTAAACTTTTTCTGTCTCTCTGCATGGGGATAGTCTTTACACGTTCTTGTTCCTTCTCTCCTGCTGCTCAGGCAGCAGACCCTGCTTTGCCTCATCATATGGATCCATGAGTGGGATCTGCTCCTGGAGAGGTCATGAGCCCTGCAAAAAAGGAGGACCTGGTGGCCCAAAAGGTGACATGAGGCAGTGCTGCAGCCTTGTGGCGGTGAAAGCCAACTGCAGGCTGGGCTGCCTGAGCCGGAGCATAGACAGCAGGAGGAGGAGAGGTTGGATTCCCCTCCAACTGGCACTCAAGAGGCCACATCCAGACCTCCATGACCGCTCAGGACAAGAGCCATGGACACCCAGAAGTCCAATGAAGGCTGTGGGATGGTCAGGGCACTGGGTGCAAGATGAGATAGGCTGGGAGAGCTGGGTATGTTTGCCCTGGAGAAGGAAACACTGAAGGGACAGTTCATTACCACCCTCACCCACTAAATGAGTTTTTAGAGCAAAGATGGGCTCTACTCCAAGGTGGACAGTGACAGGGAAGGCTACAGAGTGGCTTTTTCCTCTTTGGGCTGACTTTGCCCTGCTTTTCCATGCGACCATTGTCCAAAGCGTCCCCCAAGTGGACAAACTCCACATTGCCCATGGTATTAAGAGGCGTACAATATTTAGGGTTGTGTTTCTACTCCTATTTCTAAAGGTGTTTTTGCACAGAAGGCATCATAACTTCTAGAAATTAAAGGGCAATCTTGCTGCCTTTTCTTCCTACAAGGAAGCCTGGAAGGTGTAAATGAGTTTCCAGTTCGGGGTATTTGGATGCTCTGAAGGTAAAGTGGTATAGAGACAGGGATTTCCATTTTTCCAGACACTTTTCTCTTTTTAAGGAAGAAAGGTATGATCAGATATTGGTTCAGAAGTCACCAAGAGATCCATAAGCTCCCTGAAATTGTCAAAGAGTATGAAATATGATTTTAAACAGAAACTGACAGCAATATCTAGTAAGAGAGCTCAATGGGCTCAGACTCCATCATGAGTTATGAGTTTGGGGTCTGGCTTTTCAGATAACTTTGTGTGAACTTTTTGCTGTCTTCTGAGAGAGGCTGGGGAAAATAATCCCAACAATTAGAGACTGGTGAGGTGAGGTTTCCACACAACAGGGAATGTCAACACATTTCCAAAATATTCATTACTGGTTTATGCATGCAAAGTGTTTTATCGTTATAATAATAACAGTTTGTTATCTGAGACAAACACCTCGGGGCTAATAGCACCTATAGAATATGCATTTTTTGATGGAAGTGTCTCAGTTGTTCTCATAAACAGGATGTTGTTTTCAGGCCTTGACAACTCAAGGTGTTTTGATTTTCATTAACAAATGTATTTCTGGTTACATTCAAAAGCAATCTCTTCAAAATGGATTAAGAAGGTGGCTTCGGCCACCATGGGACTCTAAACTCTGAGAATCCACCTGAATCCTTGGGAAATCAGTGAGGCTCAGCAAAATTCAGCAATTCCTGTACATCAGTAGCCATGTGACTAAATTTTTTCCCCCATACTTAAGTCTTCCTTGATGCACTTTGAGCCCATGGCTTCTTCTCTTGTCCTTAAGCAGGTGTAGATGGCAGCTAAACTCTTTCACCTTGGCATTTACCTTTTATCTGCAGAAATTATTACCTTATCTCCTTCCAGTCTTCTCTTCTGGAAATGGACATCCTTCAGAGTTTATGTGTCTGAGCCTTCTGGTGATTGGAGCCAGACATGGGCAGCTGGTCAGCACCTAGAGCAAGACTGGGGAACCCCAAGCAAAATGACGTCCTCCAGCTGAAGCTGAGACAACAGGCAGTGAAACGAAGGACAGGAAGCAAATAACCAAATCATTGTGAACAAAACTGAACCCCATAGTGCCTCCAACTAAGTGCTGGGGTGGATTTAGGGGAATGAATTAAAATCCCACACCTGGCAGCAGATAGAGCCAATATATCTTCAATAGGGTAGTTGCTGTCTGAAAACACTGCTCACACTGTCAATGTTTAACTCAAAGCTGAGCAAACTGGAGCCAGTCGCAACCCCACATTAATACAGACAGAAGTGGGAGAATCACATCAGCAATTAATTTAAACAGTAAAAATGTAATATGAAGAGAACCCCACAGCAGGTAACAGTATGTACCACAGAAAACTGAATAATGCCGGTAAACAATGTTAAAATAATTATAGTAATTATAAGGGTTACACATGCGGGAAAAATTGTTTGGGAAGTAATTAAGACCTCATGCACAAAGGTTGTCTCATCCTCCTGGAAGTTCAAGAAAGTATATAAATCTCAAAGGATTCAGGGCTCCTCTGGCCGTTTCTCTTCACTTCTTCCTGGGCAGCTGGTAAGTCCCATTCAACCTCAATCTAATTATATCGAGTAAAACATTTCTTTAACATGAGCTGGGGTTTAACAGGTTTCTAAAAATAATAAGGAGATTCTTTCTCAAAAAGTCTGCTAGCAATTATGTAGTTGTACCATGTTGGACCAAGTGCAGCCTTAAAAATATGTCTATGGGGACTAGCATTCTTATTTTAGAAAAAAAAAATAGTAATGCAATTTTGTTATTATCAATTAACTGTGTATAGCTACATGGTATCCAACATAAAAGGCATTTTAAGCTCTATTCAGGTAGAGTTTAGATAACATTATCATAGAATAGTTTGGTTTGGAAGGGACCTTTAAAGGCCGTCTACTCCAACCCCCCTGCAATGAGCAGGGACATCTTCAACTAGATCAGGTTGCTCAGTAACAATAGTATTACTATTTTTTCCTTAAAAAAAAAAAAGCAACGGAGAAGATCCGAGGTGTTCAAATTTGTTTTCCCAAAGTTTTTATTCATAAATCAGTAAGATTGGGTTTTCAAAGGGATAAAAAGGCACTAAAATCTTCTTGCCTCCTTCCCTGCCAGAATGACCACCCAGAGCAGAGTTAGAGCAAAGAGGTCATTTCACTAAGAAGTGATGTCTCCCCAGTTTTCAACATTCACGCAGGTCTGTTTGTGGCTGGAGCCTCCCTCTTTGGGTTCAGACACCTTTATCATAGCACTATTAGGAAGGAGAAACTTCGCAAGGACAATTGTTTTCATATTCAATGACTTCAGGGTTTTTCTGACGAGAGCATCTGATGCTGAGCATTAACAGACATGAAAAGCCAGAGAAGGTGAGGAATGGGGTCCCTCTTAACCTTTCCATCATAGTAAGTGGTCAGAAACAGGCATTTCGCATGATTTATTCAAGCGCCTACCTCTGAATGAGCTTGACTGCACTCTAAAAGTGCCTGATTTTCACCAGGAACAGAAAGAAAGCTGCTACTTTATAGGTAATCAGGCAGTATTTAACTTTGACAGATAAATCTCACAACATATTTTCGTAACTTGTTCCAGTTGAATGACATAAAAGGTGGATTCAGGGTCTAGGCAAGAAGGTAAGCACCAAAAAATCTCTATGAAGTTCGTAGCTCTGCCATGAATGGTCTCTGCAAACCATCTGGAGGTACCTGGAGGGAAGATTTTCCCAGGAGCCCAGGGACTAACACGCAGAACGGCACTGAAATCAGGTCCTTCCACCTCCTGCAGAGCAGTCCCCATCTTACGGAGCTGGGATCATGTTTTTTTCCTCCCAGTCCTGTGTGACGTGGACTTGTTAGTCTTCACGGTATCAGAATAGTGATACAGTGCCCAGTGCAATCACAGCAGAGGCATGGGAATCATATTACGCATAATTACTCTCACGAGGGCTGGGCATGCTCTATTGCTGAGACAAACAAATAATCCCAGGCAAGGACATTCTCCAGTATGGGGACATAAAATATCCATTTGCTATATGACCAGTGGCCTTATGGCTCCAGCACTGGCCACAGCAGCAGTACCTCTCCAGGTGACCCTGGTGGTTAACCAGACAGGGTCTGTAAGCAGGAGAGGGCAAAGAGACACAGCAGAGGTGGAAATGGCCTGTGAGCAAGGGATGGCGGGGATAAAACTGGATGGAGGTTGGAAAAACCCTAAGGGGAGGTGAGATAAGGCCTAAAGGTCCTTCTTGGGAGGGTGGAGGCAGAGTGAGGACTCAGATTGATGCCCAGAGAAGTTGTGACTGCCCCATCCCTGGAGGTGTTCAAGGCTAGGCTGGATGGGACTTTGAGCAACCTGGTCTAGTGGGAGGTTAGAACTAGATGATCTTTAAGGCCCCTTCCAACCCAAACCATTCTATGATGGGGATGGGGTGAGTGGAACAAGGGATCAAGCCTCTACTGACCCGTGAGCTTCAGTTCCTGAAATCATAGGGTTGTGTTGCCTCTGATACAGCATCTTCATTACCTGCACAACCCCTAAAACTAAAATTCCTGAGCTGCACTCTTATTCACTTGTCCCTTCTTCTCCACCCCAGAGTGTCCCCAGCTGTGGCACGTGCCTCACCCTCCCTGTGAGAAGAGCAGGGGAGGAGCCCGAGTGCAGGGGATCTGCGGTGTACAGGTTGCAAACCCTTTGAGAAACACTCCCATTGTCTCTGTCGTGTGCTGCAGGTTGGCCACCACCATTCCTCCCAGATGTCCTTCAGTGGGGAGCAGGACACAGGATGCTGTTTCTACTCATGTGATGTGCAGTGCCCGCAGCCTCTTGCTACCAGCTACAATGACCCATGTGTTGTATCCTGCGGCACCTCCAGAGTCATTATATACCCCCCTCCCGTTGTTGTGACATTCCCAGGGCCCATCATCAGCACATGCCCACAGGAGACGGTGGTGGGAAGTTCTGCCGTCCTGGAGGGAGGTTCACCAGCCCCGCTGGCATCTCTGAGAGGAGAAAGCCTGTTCTCAGAGCCACCTGCAGAGAGATTTGTCCCAAAACATGTACCTCCACGCCCATCACGGTGCTCCTACGTGTTTTCTTCCCACTGGGTGCATCCTTGCAGTAGACCCAGCTACAAACGCCACCAACCATCTGAGAGCGAGAGGGAAGAGCATGCTCCAGAGAAGGAGAAGCCGGAAACTGAAAATACAGATACAGCAAAAGAGGACAAAGAGATCTCAGAAGCATAAAATAGTGACACCAACCCCCTGACCAAGTCCACAGGCCTCGTAGACTCCCACTGCTTCTAAAGCAGACCTACCTCTGTCTTTAAATTATGCTTTACTTTAAGTTCATATTTTTTTCCCCTCACATACATTCTCAGGCAGGTGATTAGAGAAATAAAATCCCCCCATCCTAATTTGTATTAACCTGACCTCTGAAATATACAGTATTCTTGGGAACAATTTGCTCTTTTTACTTTGCTTTCCAGAAAAACGAAGGCGGCAGCTGTTTCAAGAAGAGCACGAATGTGGTCAGTTGAGACATGACAAACCCTTTCACTGCTAGAGCTAATTAGACTGGTCTTAGACTAATTTACGAGAATTAGTCACCAGGAAATTAACTTTTCCTTCTGATAAATACATATACACACACACATCATTTGTTTCTGGCTTTCAGTTTCATTGTGGGGGAAAAGAAACTGATCCTCTCTTTATATTTCATTTTATTTAAGAAAAAGGAAATCTAGAACTGTGTCCTTTACGCTGTGATTTATTCTAGCAGCCTTGTTCTGCCCTTTCCCTTCTTATTAAAATTATTCTGCATTATCACGGTGGTTTTCTCATTTTCTTTCTCTTCCACTCTTGATTTTCAGATACCAACTGGTGAAAATTTGGATGGTAAACATCAAACCCAAATCTGTCAGTTCTTCTCACCCGTGAAGTGAGAAAATCATTAACTCCCCCCTTGGCTCCTCAGCCCTGTTCACCTGCCTTTGCACAAGACACTTTCATTTTCACTTTCATCTCACAGCTTTCACTTGTTCCTCACCCTGTTAAGCGCAGCCTGTGGTTTTGAGAGTTCTTGGCTGGATGTGTCAGCTGAAAAGCAGTAAGTAGATGAAAAGGAATGACACCCTGAGAAATTTTCCTAATTATTTACTTCAGTTCAGGAAAAAAACCCCAACACATTAACTCCCTGATCCCCACTTCCCCACCCTCAAATTCTAAGCTTCTGTTTCCCTAAAGATTTCCACACGTTTTAACTGCAAACATTGCCCTTTTGGTCCCAAGAAGGCTATTACTGCAGTTTCGATGGGGCAGGTCTGCCAGTCTTTGCAAGCTAAAAGCTGAAGTTGAACAGAAATGAAATAAAATCCGTAGGTAAACTTGTGCCTAAAACTGAAATATGAAAGCTGGCTGAGCTCCAATGCCCTCTTCTTGGGGCTGGCGAGTCTTGAGAGCTGCCATTTAACAATTTGCCCTCCCCCGTGGAGAGAGATGCCCAGGAACATCAGGGTGTGCACCTTATTCTGCAAGCAGCCCATGCAGTCGCCGCCAGATGCGGTTGTTTTCCCAGAGACTTCTTCAAAGAGAAAGCGAGATTGCAGAAAACTTCACAGCGGTGCTAAAACGCCGTATGAAAACACGCTAAGCAGCCTGGACTCCTGCCAGTCTCCCTGCTCACCCTGCCCTGTCTCCTTCTGAGAAGACAATTTGTCCATCCCTCTGCTGCAGCCCCCACTGTGATCTGCTGTCTGGGGCAGAGGGGACATCTCCCTGGGAGCAGCCAATCCATGCTCCCTGCCCCCTGTAAGTCCAAAATAAGCCCCTCAACTATTTGCTGCCGATATATTTAATTTTTTTTTTCCCTTGGCAGGATGGGAACTCCTATAAATCTGCTTGTTTATCTCTCAGCCATTAGCATGTGCCCTACTTTATTGATCCAAGATGATGACGTAATTACTATATCTTGGAAGATCAGCTTGTGAACTGGGCCTCGGTGTCACGCCCCAGATAAACCGGGAGGCAGGGCAGAGATAGAAGATGCGTTGATTGCTCGGCTCATGCAAAAAAGTGTTGTGAAAAATTTGGTAATGAGGTCACGGGCAGGGTGGAGCTCTCGGGTCCAAAAGACCGGGTCCTGACTCATTATCTCCACCCCATCCCATCGAGCAGTTCGAGGAGTTTAACAATAATCTCATTGCACAAGGGGATTCTGGAAGTGATTTTCACCCACTGAAGATGACTTGCAAATTATTCCTTTTTAAAAAAATTTAAAGTAAAACAAAAATTGCATGCCTGAAAACCACTAACTTGGTTCTTCTTGAAAATGAAGCAGCTTGCACAAGACAGTCTTCCCTCCAAGACCCTTGCTGAGGATCTTTAGGGAAAACCCATTAGCCTGTCAGCCTGGGAACTTTGAGCTTGAGCCCTTTCAGAGAAATTTGTGTATAATATCCATACTGTTCACCATATCTATAATATCCATACTGCTCTGCTGTTTGAAGTGCAGGCACATCATTTGGGTCCGTTCAGCGTGTATTGACACATCGCATTTTCAAAGAACCCTCAATATTCCCTACTCATCTGCCTGAGCCACATCTTAAGGCATTTTGATTAACAACCTATCAAAACACCCAGTACTTCATAAAATCATGGAATGGTTTGGGTGGGAAAGGACCATAAAGACCATCCAGTTCCCCACCCTGCCCTGGGCAGGGACACCTCCCACCAGCCCAGGTTACTCCAAGCCCCCTCCAACCTGGCCTTGAACCCCTCCA
>JAOXJK010000016.1:1999823-2032504 GCA_025774025.1 Xenus cinereus | reverse complement strand
TCATTTGGAAGCTCATACAGAGGCAGAAGATCATTCGGCTCCAGGAGCTCCTATGGTGGGGGCTTTGGGGGCTCATACGGAGGTGGCATCTCCTCTGGCAGTGGCTTTGGGGGCTCATACGGAGGTGGCATCTCCTCTGGCAGTGGCTTCGGGGGCTCCTGCAGTGGAGGCAGCTCCTACGGTGGGGGCTCCTTTGGAGGAGGCCACTCCTTTGGTGGGGGGAACTGTCTGAGTGGTGGGGTCTCTGGTGTTTACATGAGGCTTGGCTCCGGAAACTTCTGAAGGGGCCCTGTCTGGCGCTGAAGCAGCCCTGGTCTGTGCTGACCTTGCAGGGGAAGCTGCCACCTGGTGATATCCAAGCGATGGACTTTGCTGGCCCACCTGGACAGGCATCACTTCCCAAAGTCCTGGGAAATATCCTTGGTGCTCTGCACACCCGTGTTCACCAAATGTACCCTGTATTTCCCTCATTAAACTATGTTGCATTCAAACTCAACTCTCTATTTATTTTTTTAACCTTGTACCTTGAAATTTCAAGTCATGTTTTGGATAATTCAGCAATAGCCCTGAGAAGCCTCTGCCTGTCCTGGAGGAGAATCTGCCCCTTTATTACACTATAGCGTTGTATTTGATGGGGCAAAAATACATTTAGCACCACATGCTTTAGTATTTGCTACTTCACCTGGCATAGAATCCAATGTGTAAATCAGTTGACATCTTCCTAGAAATATGAACTTGTGGCAGTCATGCTCCTCTTGAAAAGAGGAACTCACAATATCAGCTTTAATTCATTGTAACATAACAATTCTTGCCCTTGAAGGGCTCTGTTTTTTCAATTTTTCTTAAAGAAACACTGAATATTTAGATTTGGGTCCACACATGCCCTTCAGCTCTCTCTTCATGTGGTGCTCCCTGCTCCTCTTAATTGTTATTAAATACTTTGCCTTAACAATAAGACTTGTCCAGATGAATCTGGTTGGACAACTCTGCTGAATAACATCAAGCACACGGATGTGTCTGTGTAAGACCTAAATGCGAATAAGAGAAAAGACAAAACCAGAGACAGAAAAACAATAAATCTGATTTGGTTCTGTCTCTTCTATGGCTCTGAAGGTCTGGAAAGGCAGTGGAGAGAAAAACAAGCAAAAGCAATGAGTCCTCACAGACTTCAACTGCTCAGTGAAAACAACAGTGGCGGGAAGGTCAATCACAGACCTCTACCCAGATTTTTAGATCATGGGAGGAAAATCCATCAATGCCCAAAGCAGCCACACTGGCTCACTTGGAGCTGAGTCTACTGTGTTTATACGAACTGTAGACACAATTTTATTGTCAGTATAGAGATAACTGCACAGTTTATTACATAATTGTCTACCCTTCAGTTTATTTTTTTTTTAATAATTTAATCAAAACTCTTTCTACACCTTTTTTTCTCCTGGCGTGTGTGCACATAGGTTTTCTTTCTCCGTTATTTGTTCCATTCTATTAATTGGAATGAAAACATAGATGTGACAGGTTTTGGGACTGTGTTCTGGTGCCACAATGTACCTTAATTCATAACAAATATTTTATATTCTCGTGCCTCTGGATTTTTTGGCCAGGGGGGGACCTTGTAGACAATATAAACCAGAAAATATTACCCAGTACTTTGTCTCTATTCCATAATTTCTCTTTAAACTCTCTTACACCTTTTGACGGAACACCCACTTTTGATTTAAAGACAGTAAGGAATCACTCATCTCTGCCAAATTATTCCAACAGTTAATTATAGTTATAATTAAATGCTTGCACATTAGTCCTTCTCTAATTACGGTGTTTCCTAATTAGAGAAATCTCCCCACCTTGCAGTTACTTGCATTTGTTTAAGTCTCATCTTGGTCTAATTTCACAGAAATGATCCATCATATTTGATTGCTTTATTTTAGAGAGGCTCGTAAGAAGGAATATAAAATTATAAAGCATTATTTCAAGGAGAAAGGCAATAAAATCCCCTTTATCCAGTGGAAAAACAGGATGTAAAGTTGTCATCTTACATTGCAACAAAGATGACAGGTTGGTTGGAGGGAATAAAACCATCTCACTTTCCAGTTGCAGGAGCAGCGGGGCGCTGACAGATTTGCAAGTGAGACCATGGGATCCCAGCACCGGAGCACTTTTATGAACAGCTTAGGCAAATCTTTTCCAGGAATAATTCAGGGGAGCGTATCAGTTGGGCAACCTCACCAGTTGTCTTCCACAATGATTTCTTATAATTCTGCCTTTTTTCTCAAATATTTTTTAAGCCCTTAGCATTGCTCAGCACCAGATTTGAATAATGTTCACTTTCTCAAGCGATTCATATTCATCTAATTCAGCTGTTCACAACAGCATTTTGTTACTTCAGCATTTGAAGTTTGAAATCCTTTACCAACAGCGACTGTACAATTGCTTCCTTATCACTGCTTTTATACATGTAAATAAATAAATCTATGCAAGAGAATAAACGCATATATGTACGTGAAAGTCGGCCTCACTCAGAAGCTCCCTCTGGAGCTGCTCTGGGTAAGTGAGCTCATGCCAGGAGGGCCTCTTCCAGCCCTTCTCCTGCTGTGGGGCTTCTGAGTCACACATGGCAAAGGATGAACATCTGAAGCTGGAAATGCCTCTTGGATGGCCAAATACAGGGCAAAAACTACGGGAGTATGCTGCCATGTGAGCTAAGAGTTAGCAGGAGGAGTCATGGCAAGAATTGCCTGGCAGCGTTGGCGCCACTGAAAGGAGTTGGAGAGGAATTGCTAGCTACTCCATGTTTTTCCAACCACCAGACGTTGATGTGTTGGGCTGTGCCTGTAAGAACAGCACCAGACGTACATTATTCACTTGGCGGCACTTCTCATCTCTCCTGCATCACTCCAGAACAGGGGGCAAAACTTAGGGGTGTAGCTCTGGCTGGGTAGCAGTTCTGGTTGTCACCATGATCTTGGGACCATGATCTCAAGACCATGATCTAGGGACCATGATTAGCCCAAGCATTGAACAATTTCTGGATTCTTTCCCCCTCCCTCATTTCTGTACATGCACATTTTTTGCTTACTAATGTTGCAACTTCTATGCTATCAATTAACTCTTGGAAGCAGAGTGATTTTGGAGGACCCTCTAGGCAAGAGCACTTATTGGAATTGTTCTGAGGAAATGCTTTCAGATAGTTTTGCAAACACCCACTAATGTTTTATACATGCAAATTATTGTGGTGTTATGGTGTTAATAACAGGCTGCCAGTATTAAACTCCACAGTATTGAATCATAGCGTCACTTTAAAATATATATGTCAGGGCCACCCACGTGATTCTCTGAATCAGACAATGATAAACACCTTGGGAATTTGGATCCCTTTAGTTTTTTTGATTAAAAGCCAGCTCTGCATTTGTTATCCTAATCATACTATTTAAAGCAAGTTGGCCAAATATTCACCTTTCTAAATCGGGGTATGTTTGCTGATTTAAATAGTGTTATACTTATATCACCTGAAGGGGCTGGGGCTGGGCTTCAAACACAGCATGAACTGTTGCTTCATCACAGCGGGTCAAGTTGGGCAGAAACCAGTGCTGTAACTCTTGGTCCTCTCTACCACTGAAGCCCTCCTGAGCAACCTTAAATAGATCGGTTGCTCCTCTTTTCTCTGTCCTAACTGTGTGTTGAATGGACAATGACCAGCTTTGCCACCACATTGCTCATTTACCCTGAGTTTCCCGCAGCGCTCCTCGCCACGCTCATAAGCATTTTCCGCATGCAGCTGTGACCAAAACCACCATGAAAGGGACAGGGTGTAGAGAGTGATTTATTCCAAACCAGACTGAGCAATTCCCAGCTCCTCTAACCAAAATGAGTTTTCTCCCCTTGTGTTTCTTCCTGGGCTTGGCCAGGAATCGTTTGGCTGAGGAGGAGACCTTTCATGCTCAACCAGGGCTTTGGCTGCCAGGTCAAGTCCTTGCACTGAGTTATATTCTTGCTTCGGAAGAGGCTTGAACATCAAATGAGGAGCCGAGCCACCACAGGCAATGCCGGGCTCTGCTAGGAGTGTCTCTCCAAGACAATCCTGACACTCCAGTCACGCAGTGACTACATTTTCTGTAAACACGTCCTAACAGGCTTTAAACTAGCAAGCACACTTACTACTAATGCTAGGTTAGGCTCTTATGCATTCTTGGAGGTCATGATGTTAAGCAAGGAAAACAAACTCCTGTTTTCTAAGGAACTGCAAGGCTGAGTCCCGCGGAGCTTCTGCTCGGTTCCAGCACTGCCAGGGCTCCCACGCAAACCCCACAGCCATCCCACGGACCGCCTGCCCCCTCCAGGCCAGCGGGAACAGGTTTGAGGCTTAAAATCGGGAAATGAAAGGAATCTGGGGACGGGACTACGCAAGTCACGTGCCGGCGAGAATAGGGTAATCAACACAAACAGTAAGCAAAACAATTACTGTAATTACATGTCAAATTTTGTTTGGGGAGTAATGGAACCTAATGCACAAATATGACGTTATTTTCTTGCATCAGCCTGGTGGTCCAGGGAGGTATATAAAACCATTCATGATTCAGAAACCTTCCAGCAGGTTCTCTTGACTTCTCCCCGGTGGACTGAGTAAGTTGGATTCTAATATAACTTCTTCTTCCTAAAAAAACCACAGAATTATCATTTTTGAAATCTTTGCATTTACTTCAGGGCTGAATTTTGGATTAATATTCTGTGATTCTGTGCGATATTCAGGAGTTTATTTTCATGAAAGAGTCATTTGCTGATTATTAATCCAGAGGCACTGATGGATTGAAGTCTAAAAATACATCTGAAATCTAGATAAAGTTAAATACATGTACTTCCATTACTTTATGGAAATTCAATGCATATAGCCTTTAAGTAGCCTTGAAATTTCTTAACCAGCAGTATAAATCTGGCAGTGTTGTTTCGACCTTGTGGCTTCCAATTTTTATTTAATTTTGGACAGAGGTATCATGTGTAAATATTGAGGTAGGCTATGTACCGAGATGGTGAGATGGCTGCAGTCACCTTTCGGACTGGAGCCACTATCAGGACACAGCGTCTCTGTGGATGTGGCCCTGGATTCCTGGGTTGACTTTGGAAATGCCACCTGGGACCTTCTTGGGCACTCTGTCAGTCTGAATGGTCAGGACTTTGCTAAATTGTCTGTCGGGACACCTGTGCAGAGGAAATGGGAACCCAGAAAGTGTCTACTTAAGGCGTATATTCCTTGGGAAGGTGCTTTGGGTGTTTTTCTTCTGTTCATGCAAAGCAGTGGTCTTATGCAAAACATCCAACAGGTTGTGTAAGAAAGTATTATCCACTAGAAATGTTTTGTACTATATGTTATGTGTGCGGGTCTATTTTTCAGCTCTCCATTTTCTCTGGTTTGCTTTCTGCCGAGGGATGTGCAGGTCAAATCAGGAAAGCAGAATTAGTATATGAAGTAGAATTTAAGGGTGGGAACCCGAAGACAGTGTCTGGATTAGGGTTTAAGGTCAGGAGAAGTTTAGGTGAATAATGGGTATTTTGGCATTGTGTCTAAAACAACAAAAAGAGAAAAAAAAATCCGAGAAAAATTGCTTGAGTCAAATTGAGCCCCACCCAGGCTTTTCTAATGTGCAACTCATAAAAAAAATAAGTAATCACCTTGGCTGAAACCAAAATATTCCATTTAATCTGAAACAACAGATTAACTAACTCCTTCATTTGGTGCTTTGATTTGGAGCTTGGATAAGTTTGAAATGACATCCTGAAATGTGCTTTTATGACATTTTCCTAATTACCTCCCCACCCTTCAATTTATTTCAAAAGAAAGAAAGTAAGAAGGTGTAGAAGTCAGTCCAGGTTTGTGAACAATCTTACTCTCTCTGAAATCTAAATTCCAGGGACTTGCTTTCAGGTTTTTGCTGTGCTTCAGCTTTTTCCTTGTGGTCTTGCAAAAGGCTATTATTTGTTTAATTTTTTTTAAGTGAGTTTGATACTAAATATGCTGTATTAAAGCCACCTGTTATAAACTAACTGCACTAAAAAATTAGTACTTGTTATCCTTATGGAATAGGCTCCATCAGGTACAACTTAGTGATTATGAACCTCTTTCTGCCTTTTGTCTGCTTTGTACAGTAAAACCTTTCCTGTTTTCCATTTCTGCAATGCTTAGTGCTGTATAAACCTAATTTTACTGAACTCCACCTCTGGAGTCCAAATTACATAGAAGAGAGCAGATGTTATTTAAGGAGCAGCCTCAAAGAGGTTGTTTGGTGTCTGCAGGAAGGATTTGGTCTCTGAAAGGCCACAGAGGAGAAGAGCAAAGCAGAACAGGATGGGTATCTACCTATCTACCAACTTGTGTCTCTTCAGGGCTCACCTTAGCTTAACTCAGTCATTGATCCTGTCCTACTGGCTCTTTCGGTTTTATATAAACTTTAGGTTGCCCAGAGAAGCTGTGGCTCCCCAGTGCCTGGAGGGGTTCAAGGTCAGGTTGAACGGGGCTTTAACAACCTGGTCTGGTGGGAGGTGTCCCTGCTAGGGGCAGGGGAGTGGAATGAGATGATCTTTAAGTTTCCTTCCAACTGAAACCATTCTATGATTCTGTATTTGATCCTTCCTCTACCTTGCAGGTTTACAACACAGCTAAAAGATGTCCTGTGAGAAAACCGTGTGTGCTCAACCATGCTCTGTCCCGTGCGACACAAAATGCCCTGAGCCCCGTGCCGCCACCTGCAATGAGCCCTGCGTCATCGCCTGCCCAGACTCCCGCGTGATTATATTCCCACCTCCTGTGGTCGTGACCTTCCCAGGACCCATCCTCACCACTTACCCGCAGGAAACCATTGTGGGCTCCACGGAGTCAGCCGAGCTGGCCGGCGCCTTGGAGTCGGGCGTGGGGATTGCTTCGGCGCAGAAGGGTGCTGAGTGCGTGCAGCCCTGCATCGATCGGTGTGCCCCACAGTTCGCAACCAAGTGTGAGACCCAGTGCGCTCCTCCATGCCCTCCTCCATGCCCTCCTCCATGTCCTCCTCCATGTCCTCCTCCATGCGCTCCCCAGTGCACTACCCAGTGCGCTCCCCAGTGCGTGCCGGAGCGCTCCTACACCTATTCCACCCGCTGGAAGCATCCTTGCCAGAGGGGCTTCTGTAAGAAGATCTAATCAGCTTGAAACAAAGAATAGTCATGGGAAAAGAACAAGCAAAGAAGTGAAAGAATATGGCATGTGATTTACAAGCATGGTTACCGGAGAGGGAAGCACCCCTGAAAACCAGGACCCTACTTTTAGTAGTGCTTTAGCTTAGATTAATGCTTTCTTTATTCTTGTGGCTTTGCATCTTACGTCTGCACTTTTAGCTTTCTCTGCCCAGTTTGACATTGACCATGGTTTTGAAACAAAGCACACAGAGGGATTTGAATGTCAGGCTCAGCAAGGGTGAGGAAAGTGAATGTCTCGATGAAATGCGTCACACTGGAATGGGTAATTGGTTTTAGCTTTTCTTGTCTCTAGAAATACGCTCTTTCTAGTCTGCATTATTCTTTCTGCAAATGTTTACTCCACTTTGCATTTACATTAAAATGCTGCTGCATCAAACCATTGGCCTTCTGAATCTCCTTTTTCCTCTGCTACTGATTTGCAATGCTCTCTTGGTGACCTTCAGCCTTGTCTAGAGGAACAGAAGGTTGCCTGGAGACTCTTCCTAGATGCCTCAAAACTTGATGCCCAGGTAAAATGAAGGATTTGGTTCTGCTCTTCAGACCCTGTGTGAAAATGGGATGTCAGTTCTATAATCCAGGTTGCAGTCTGGAAACCAATGAGTGGAATTCCTATTTATAGAGAAACATGGTTCTGCATTTTCTAGTTTTACACCTCTAGATTATAGCAAAATGTGTATTTTTAGAGTCTTATAACTCATAACTGGTCCTATTTGGAGGCCTTCTTTTCTATAAACAAACAAAATTGAGTTCAACTCAAGCTATTCTTCATATTTCTGCATGAAAACTTTTCCAGCCTGCTTTTGCAAAGAACTCTTTTTCAAGTGTGAGTGTTAACAGTCATGTTTGGACCTGGAGCACCAGTTTCTTGCTTGCTTCTGGATGTCCTGGTCAAAACCCCAGGTACCCACGTCTGCCCAGCTGTTGCCAGTAGTGGATCACTCTAGGCAGACGTCTTTTAGGACATCAGGTGTGTCCTGCTCATGCCAATTAATTTCAGATGCTGGTTTTGTACTAAAGTTTATGTTAATGTCATTCTTCCATAATGGCTACGTACATGTGTTTGCTGATTGAAGTCACGGTCTTTTGGTGCCTAGGAAATACCATGTCATTCCTGCAATTATACCCACCCAGAAATAACCCAAGACTTCCGCAGAACAAAGGGAGTCAGGGTGCTCCACAACCACGCACTGATGTATTACACATGTAAAGTGGTATGTTAATATAATGTTAATAGTATATTACCTGGGTTACATTCCCCAAGACTCTGTAATAACTGATTTGGAAAAAAAAAGGTCATGATTTCACACATGTTTATCTCCATATCTTCTCAGGATATTTTTTTTCTAGTAAACTGATGATTTTAACTATAAAGTTGCTTTTCTTTTGTTCTATGATGATACCCTTCACATCAATGATCAAGACATAGATCTGTTTCCAATCAGCCCAAGTTGAAGAGAGGGGCCCACAAAATACATTTGGACTCCTCAGCCCAGTAGTTCCAGAATTGCAAGTTCACCTTCCAGGTGAACACATTTTAAAACAAACTGGTTTTTTAAACATTAAAAAAAACAACAAAGCAGTTCTTATCCCTCTATTGAGTACAGTTTGGTAGTTCAAAGGGCTAAAAAGCCAGCAGCCTACATGTTTTTATTAGGGAAACCACTCTGTCAAGCCCCAGGGCTACCAGGGGCTATGAGACCAGAGAAACTAAATGCTGTGCATTGCCAATTAGCAATGCTGTCCCCTCAGCTCCCCACCACAAACCAAACTAATCCTAGTTGGATATTTGAGGAGAGAGGTAAACACAGGAAAACAGGAAAATTGGAGCAATAAACCAACTCTAGATAAACCACCAAAGCACAGACATTTGGCAGCAGCCAGGAACCCATCTTCCCATGGCTGGGAAGGTCTGATGGGGCAACTTATAAATGTCTCTCCATCAGAGGATTTGGAGGTTCCTCTTTATTCCCAGCTCCTTTCCCAGCCTAGGGGGATGTGCTCTGGGCAGGCTGATCTCTCCTGCGGGGATGGGGAGAAGTTGGTGGCCTGCAGGTCTAGTCTCCCAGTTCTGTACTGGGGCTGCTGCCCTCCTGTGGAATCAACTCCAGGTGACTGATGTGAAGGCAACTCAGCAGGGACTACAAAACCTACCTGCAAGTCTAGGTGTGTGCTTCAGGCAAGTCTAGGTACGTGCTCCCTGCCAGGGTCATCGTGAATCAGCCAGAAAAGTAGCCTGGGTTGGTGTTTGGAGCCCTTGGTGCTGGTCACTTGCCCAGGAGAGTTACTGGTAGCCACTGCCTCTGCAAAGTCTTCGGCGATGCCTGTTCATGAAGATCAGCCCAGTGATAAGCCTACACCAGTCCCTTCTCTTAATCTCTTTTCTGTTTAACACCGTGAAACCGCTCCAAGTCTGCTTCCTATCACTTTCCCAGCTGTTTTGGTTTTCATCACTTCTTGCTGTCGCTAGTATTTTATGGAAAGCAGGTAGTTATTATGTCAATTTTATAGAAAAGATAATCACTGCCCTAAAGCTAAATGACTTGCTTCCATGGAGAAGCTTGGATTAGCCTCAGCTGTTGCTATCTTTTGAAATGTCTAACATAAATTATAGTATTTTCTAAACACCACAGCTATGTTTTAATGTTTGGCTGCCCAAACATAAATGAACTAACAGACAGTTATGGCTGGGCAACAAGAAAACAACCAGATTTCCATAACACTACACAAGGAAAGAAAAAAGGGTCACTGGGAGGAGAATTGATTCCTGTTTACAGTTGAGGTAGGGACACTCAGCAAGTGGCAAACTTTCAAAGCAGCTTATTAAATATGAAATCTTTGGGAAGTCTGAGCCCTGTGGATCTGCGTGGGGCCCCACAAAAGCCCCCACGGGGTGAGGGCAGAAGCCTTCAACTTCCTGTCCCTCCTCTTCAGGGTTACCTGACCCTGAGCAATGCACTCAGTTACCCTTGCCTATGGGTATTCTTTGGAACAGCTATGATAAAAATGCAATACAAAGGCCAATACTGTAAATGTATTAAAAAGATTGACAAGTATAAACACTCCATTCCAGGCAAGCAACTTTTTCAAAGCAGTTGGGAATGTTTCACCACACATTTGGGCAGGCACAGGGCTCACAATGCCATGTCCCTCAACAAGATTTAATCTTTGCACATGAATCAGCCCAGCAGATCTTCAAGGCAATCCTCTTTAGTTTCCAAATCTTGAGTCAGTAAGACATGCTAATGAACCAAAAGATATTATTTAGCAGAGGCAAGGCATAAGAGGTAGATCCTCCCATGATGCAAGTTACTATTCCCTCCTTGTAACAATTCTATACCAGCCCACAAAAGTCAATTACCAGGCTCTGAATTGACATAAGCAATAGATCTATGACAAATAAGAAAGCTAGAGAGATCTAACTTGAAAATATTCTTTCAAACATGCACATCTGGAGCTGAGCACCATCCACAATCCTGGGCAACCACAACACATCACCAAAGCCTGTTTGTGGATGGAGAAAAAGGCATGGTGTAATTAACATGGAGAAGCCAGGTTGGTGACAAAGTTCATGGCTGCACTTTGTCATAAAAGGTCGGGATGGAGCTCTGTTCTCTGGAGTTACTCATCACTCCTTGCCATAAAGAATATTTGTGTTTCTGCCCTTAATCTGCTCATGTTTTTTGTCTTTGTTGACCAGTTTGCTGCCAGTTTGTCAAAATGATCTCTAGATTATGGTGAGTCACCACAGAGAACCCTGAAACAACAGCCTGGGAAAGTCTTGGGCTTGCTCAGAACAGGCATTTCAGGAGATGTTAACAATGATGGTTCTCTGACTGCAGTGGTGTGCAGGGTTATTACCATCCTGGTAATTGCTAGAGAAAGACGCCCCAGTGTTGAGTAATCGTTCCTCTCTAAAACATAACACCAGGGATGGTTCCCCAAGGAGGTTATGATTGAAAGCCTTAGAATGGATGGTCACCTTGTTAGTTAAACCAAGATGTTTTGACTTTGTTTTGGGGGCCTTTTTTATCAACTCCATGGCCCAAGCCCTGCCCTGGGCACAGAGCTGAGAGTGTGGCTCTGGCCAGGAGTCAGCCTTGTTGTGGAAGAAACTGTGTTCCATGTAGCTGCTGTCTGGATGATGCCCCAGTGTTGTACTTGACTTTTTTTCTAGCACTTGTGGGAGGGTTGTGCCAGGGCATTCGCTGCTCTCCCACTGTGGTGTTCCTGAAACTGGTCTAGGAAGCCCATTTATCTTCCTGGGAATGGGATGAGAAATGGGAAAGAGCTGCAAGACAGTCAGAGGCTGAAGGCTCCCTGTAATGACAGCCTGGGATCCGTACCAGCAGTGACTCTATTGAGCTCTAATTGATGGGTGTTTGGAGGACATAAATTGTGTTATTATACAGTTCATCAATTCTGTTTTTTATCCTTTCTTTAGAAGCTTTTGACGCCACACACAATTCCAGCAGTGTGAGCAGTGGGTGTGTGCCAGGTCACTCATGGGGTCCTGAGCCAGGGGCTCGACACCAGTGTCCCCTGCAGGGGGTCAGGGAGTGGGACCTGCCTTGGTCTGATCTGAAAGGACAATGTACATGTTTCCCATTATAAAACAAAATTCAGTTTCCCCTGGCAGTGGTCAGCAAACCATCATCAAAGCTACAGGAACTCTGAACTCACCCAGAAAACTCATCCCTAAAGTTGCATTTTCATGCTATAAGTTATTCATTTGTTACTGCTGCTGATTCATAAGTGCTAGAGACCAAACCACTGACCAGAGGAAGCAGCACTGTTGAAGGCAAACATTAGTAAAGGCACTGCTAATGCTGCTAAAGTCGGCTTTAAAAGGATTAACAAGAGCTTGCATCTTAAGAGCACCTATTAATTATTAAATATAACCATCACCACTGGTTCTATAAATCTGTCTACTGCAATTTTTGCATGCTATTATTTTATACTTATATGGTAAAACCCTCAGGAAAGGCAATGTCTCATGACCTGCCTTTGTGCAGTATCTGTCCCTTTAGGGTGTCCAGTATAATTGGAGCATCTAACAATTACTGGGATTTATAGTCTGTGTAATAAGATAACAAGTCCATAAGTGCCAGTCTGGACTTTTCTGCTGATTCCCCAGAAGGGCATCTACAACACTGAAGAATGGTCAGGAATTCACTCACTCCTGTCCATTATTTTTACTGATTTACCCTTACAGCCCCTTGCTAGGTGTTTCAGGCTTACACAGCCTCATCTCTCCTGGCCCAAAAGAAGTTTTTCTGTGCAAAGTGAGACAAAACGTAGGAGGAATCCGCTTTAGGCATCTAACTTAGGGCTAAGCCAGCCAGACGCCCTCAATAGTCCATAGAAAAGGAGATTCTGGCACCTCCAATCTCTGAGTGCACTTCTGCGTTATTGGAGGGACATCCCACTCTCTCCACTGGCTGCAATGGCCAGTTTTTAACCATCTTGGCAGGTTTTAGGTCAACACGTCACAGGCCCCTCGAAGCTTCTGCCCTTGCAAAGGTCTCTGCCTGCTCTGGTGGATGGTTTGGTTACTTCTCTTTTAATTTCTCAGGTGAACACCTTAGGCATGAGCCCAGGGTGGTAGCTGGTCAACTTAGGTGCCTGTAATTGGTGATGTTAACACACTCCTGGCACAGCACATGGTACCTCACCATCCTCACCTATTTTGGGGCTGGCTGAAGGCAGCATCCCCTTGAGATAAGGATAAAGGGTGATAACAAACCCACAGGTGTCTTGGTTTGCAAAAATGATAGACGCTCACAGAGGCTTTGGTTGCAATAACCGTGGTTATGAAGGTGTTGGCAGAGGCCTTCCATTCTCCAGACACAAACAGTCCTGTCTCTTCCTCCCAGCCTTTAGATAAGGTCCATTGCCATGATGGCTGTGAGCTGCACTGCTTACCCTGACGGGTGGGTTGGCCTTTCTCAACTTATGACTTTCTGAGTTGGCTTTTTCCGATTTGGTTTGGTGGGACGAAATGAGTGCCTCGTGTGGAGGCTGAGCAGCAGACACATGCCTTGCTGCAATTCATTCCCCTCTCCTTCTGTTTACACTTTTGACAATTTAAGCCTTGTCCTTTCTAGCACAGATTATACTTAAATTATGTGGGGTGGCTATGAGGAGGCTCCAGGCAACACTTATCTGGGTTGTTTTAATTTTTTCCACAGTATAAAGGACTTCAAAGCACCTCTGTGTGATTAATGTGTTGTAGATACCGAGTTCTACTCTAATAAAATTAATGACATGTTGCTGCAGTTTTAGGTCTTGATAATGAGTAATAGTTTCACTTTAAAACATGATCTTATCATCCTCCTCAGAAGGCCCTTCACAGCTCTGCAGGTCAAGATTTTTTTCTTTGCCATAGAATACAATTTTCTCTCTGTTGTACCAAAATCAAAGTCTCAAATCTATGAACCTTCTGGTCTTCGTACGGTGTAAGTTTGCTCCATCCATTGGAGAGGTACCTAAGAGGATTTCCCTACATAAAATCTGGCCTTATGTTTAAAAACAGTTTGAAAGCCAGCCTTCTAGTGTGCTAAAATAAGCTCTCCTAATTAGGCATACGTAGTTTAAATTATGTAAGTCCTCCTTCTCCAGTGATAACTTTGTTACTTCACTGTGTAAAGAAGTTATAATTCTCCATAGAAATGGAGAATCCACAGATTTATTTACCCTCCAACTGGAGGATTTGGAGTTATTCAACGCATTGACCAAGGAATTCAAGCCAAACTTTTCAAAATCTAATGAGGAATTTTGCACATTTTCTTTGAAAAGAAGTGTTTTGTTTTTTCAGCTGCAAGTAGTGATCACAAAGAAGCCTAAGTCAGTTGTCAGATGGATATCGCACTTTATGGGGCTCGCAACTAACACCTAACCCTAAGAAAGATAATTACAGCAGTTGAAGGAATCATCCAAGCAACAACATCTGATATGCAAGTAAATGAGATAAACACCAACAAATAGGTCTTCAGGCCTCCAGGCGGTTGGAGAAATTGTATAAAAGCCCTTGCAGTTCATGACTGCTTACCTCCTTCTCTTAACTTTCCCTCTTCAGTGGATCAAGTAAGTCGGACTTGCCTTTTTCTTTTGACTGTTATAGCTTTAGTTTTGGTGTAAAGCTTTGTTACTCTCAGGATTGCTGTAGCTGTGTGCTATGAACAAGTCTCTACTGCAAGCAGTCTATTGGGGGCTTTGGCAGACACAGATTTGGGGAGGTAACGTGGGACTCTCAGACCCATATGGGTTTTAGACACTTCCATTGAGTACATGTGGCTTAAATTCTCTCCTCTGCTTTGTACAATCTCACTATAGAAATAATTTAATACTGGAGATTATTTTTTAGGATGGTTATTTAGCCATCTAATCAAATGTTCATTCTTTCATATACAGCTACTGCAGTTAATAATTTTAACCCTTTTTCTCTTCTCGTGCATACCCAGATTCATCTCTCCTGTGCATGTTTATGGTCTGGGCAGATGGAAATATATAGAAAGACTCAGGTTTCAGGACAGGGCATAATTTTGTCCTAGAAAAAAAACCAAAACTCCAGCACACCAGCACTGAATATTTTTTACAAAAAATGAAAAGAAACTAAAATATCTCTAAATGAGAAAGCAGTAGACTAGTTTGAGCCCAGGGCTGATCTCAAATAGCAGCTCTCCCTTTTATAGAATGAACCATTTTAGCTCCAGATCCTGTCTGATGCCATTTACCATTGTATCTGTGATAATATTTGCTGTAGTGAGCTCATTGGCTACAAATATTTCAGTGAAAGGAGCTTCTTATTCTGTATTTAATCTTGCCTTGAGGCAAGAGGACACACTGCAGTCAGTGCCCTGAGGGACACAGGAACTCACCTAATAAATACAGGATATCACATTAGAGACCCTGAGGGCAGGCTCCTGTTTCTGTTCTGGCTCCAGGCATGACCACAGAAAGTTCACACAGTTCTGCTCAGAGTTAGTGCTTCTGCTGAGCTCTAAGTAGCCAGAATTTCTAACAATTTCTTGAAATCGAAAGAATCGGCTCTAGCTTGGAATTAGAATGAAACTTGCTCTTTTTTTTTAAGGCTATTTACAGAAAGAAATGTATCCATGTGCCTTAGCAGAGCAACCAGCTGCCCCCGAAACCTCTCATTTACTCATGTCATATGTTCATCCCAGGTGCAGGAAGGTGACAGCCTTCCCTGCAAGGTGCTGGGCACCAAATTCTAGGGATCTGGTGTTGTTCTGATCTCCTCCCTGTGTTTCAGACCTACCTGCTCTCCAGAGTGATGTCTCACTGCGGGGATCTCTGCCTACCATACAGCGGCCCGTGTGACATAACCTGCCCTCAGCCCTTGGCCAACACCTGCAACGAGCTGTGCGTGACATCCTGTGATGACTCCAGAGCTGTCATTTACCCACCACCCGTTGTCCTGACTTTTCCAGGACCGATTCTCAGCTCTTGCCCCCAGGAAAGCGTCGTAGGCAGCTGTGGACCAGTCGGCAGTGGCTACTCGTTTGGTTCTGGTGGCTGTCTTGGTTTCAGGGGCTACGGAAATGCTGTTGGCTTAAGGGGCTCCATTCTTTTTGGAGGCTCAAATGGCTATGGGGGTGTATGTAATTACAGCAGGTCTTACAATTCTGGGTACTCATTACTGGGAAGAGGAAATTGTAGCCCATACTCTTCCCGTCGCTACAGCACCTACAGCCGAGGAAGCTGTGGGTCATGCTAAATACTTCAAGGGAAGTCACTGTGCATAGAGCAACCAGGGTATGGAAAATGGAAAACATGGCAGAAAATCATGGATGGGAAACTGAGTCTGAGCGGAGCTGAGAGCTCACTGCTCTGACTGAAACCAGTAGGAGCTGGGAGCTCTCAGCAGTGCCCAGAAAAACAGGCTTATAGGTAGAACTGGGCAAACTGTAAAACTACACACATGTACACAGACTAAAAAAAAAAAGGGGGTCCAGCAAAGGAAAGGAATTTTTCAAGCAATAAGGAAAAAATAAATCCACCTGGAAAACACCTCATTTAAAAGCTCAACTTTTAAATTTTAAAGCAGAGAGCAAAAGCACTTTTTCTTAGAGAGATGCCAAAGTTAAACACTTCAGAATGCTATTAACCACTTTTCATTTTTAAAACTCTTATTTGCTCCCCTTTTAAGACTGCTTTAGGTGAAAATTTTCATTGCCCTAAAGCTCCATCTTGGAGCAAATTTGCTATTTGCTAGAAAAATGTAACCAGCTCAACCTATATTTTGCATTTTACACTTTAGGCTTTTGGCATGTTCTGTTTATACCTCCCCATCTATGCATTTATTGCACCATTCCTGGGGATGGGCTAGATATTCAGTTGCAAAAAAAGATCTGTGCACTGCAAGTATTGAGGTCTCCTCTGTACCCTTGAGGTTAAACAATGTTCAGTTTAATGTGTCCTAGGAATTTATACATTGTTTTCTGGCCTTCCACAGCACTACAGTACAAGAGCAATGGAAACCTTGTTTGCCTTAGTATAGTCTGCTTTAAAAGGAATATATCGTAAAGGGATCAAAATAGGACCTATAACCCAGGTTATGCAGCTGTAATAAGGAAAGCAGAAGTTCTTGTACCAAATGACTTGATATGACAAATTTTGTGATATAAATGCTCCTGAAGCGTCTGTCTTTATTCCCTGTGTTACCGCAACTGTTAATAACTCTGCTTCTCATGCCAATTAAAAGCCATGTTGCATAGCACTGACCTGGTGTTCATTCCACCCCAGTTTTCCCCTTACCTCTGTTTCAATGAAAAGGCTTTTCTTCCTTCTGAGATCCCTGGTTGCTCTTCCAGATGATAAATAAGTTTCCAGTAGTCACCTGAAGGCAGTTTTGTTCCACAAGTACTCAGTTCCTTTGGAAATAAGAGTTCCAGCCCTTCAGTTTTAGCAAAAAGCGAATGCTCTGAATAGCCAGAGGAAATCAAGCTGCACACCAGTGCCTCTGCACTGTTGGGGTCCAGCTCCACACAGAAGCTGAAGCCAGGGCTTTCCCAGGACAGAAATGGAAATCTATTCCTGATACTGGCATTTGCTATTAGCAGAAAACCTTAACCAGCAAATGCCCTTTAAAATGCAGTGAACATACTAAGGACAACTCCTCCTTTTAAGCTCACAGAAGGATGAAGATAACCTCTGATCCACAGTCCAGTGTGACTGTTTAATCCCACCCCTTTCACCACTAATCCTTACAAAAGATTTTAGGGGCATCCACATCTTGTGGGTATGTAGACAATGCACACAAGCCCAGGACATCTTGTCCTTTGTTGCTGTTTAATACCCAGAGGAGCCGGGGTCTCAAATAAGGCATCGTTTCAGCATCATTCTCCAATAGTTTTAAGCTGAGGAGAAAAGAAAACCAGAAGGCAAGAGTTGTGATGCCATATAAACTTTAATTGAAACAGGAGAAGGACTTCATAGCAGCAGAACATGACAATCCAGAGAGTACAGAATACATTTACAGGGTTTGCTGGAGATGGACATGGTTATCTTCTTTTGGGGTTGCAGTTCATAAGACGATCTTCTGTCTTCATTGCATTTGCAGTGTTTGAGAGTCAAGTTTGGTTTTCAAAAGGGTTTTTTTGCTGATTTTTTTTTTTTCAATCCCACACTGTGTGAAACAGGGCAGCTCTGAGAATCAAACTGGAGCTTTGAGAAGTTTTTCCCACTATTTCTCAAAAGTGATGAAAAATCAGTCCGTACATCAAGAAAGGCTAGAACATACAGAATCTAATTTGCACTGATGCTTAGCCTTAAATTTAAATTTAAACTAAGGCCTTATCTATATTTCTCAAGTAAACAGCCCCTCAAACACAGAGCTGGGATCTTGTTGGGAGATATCTAATCCAACAGGAAGGGAAATGCAGTGTCTGGGCTTGTTTCTCAGGGTGGCTGAGTGTGCTCAGCCCCTGAGAACCCCACTGCAGCCTGGTACACTGCCCCTCTGAAAGCCATGTCCCTCTGCTCACTCATGGATTGGGACTTTGCTCATGTCCCTGCTGGGTCTGGCTCCTCATGGGGCTTAACAGGGCCCACAGCTCCCACGACTGTAAGTTGTGTACTTGCGGGAATAGCAGGGGTAGGAGTACCTGCCACCCTGGGAGGCACCAGACCCGAAGGAGCTCTGGCCTTCCAAGAAGCCCCCATAGCCAAAGGAGCTGCCGATCTCCAGTGGGGCGGAGGTGCCAACGATGCTCTCCTGAGGGCAGGAGCTGAGGATGGGGCCTGGGAAGACAATGGCCACAGGTGGTGGGTAGACCACGGCACGGGAGTCCCCGCAGGAGGTGACACAGGGCTGGCTGCAGGCACTGGCGTAGGGCTGTGGGCAGCTCACTTCACAAGGTGAGTAGCTGCCGTAGTTGCAGACCTGTCTGTAGGAACTCATCTTGGTTGCTAGAAATAAGTCTGAAACACACAGGGTGGGGAGAGCAGGGGTCAGAGGTGACAGCACATGTGCATTTGCAAAGGGGAGCCCTCATTTATTCAAGCCATCCAATATTCAGAAAGTTACTCTTTGATAGCTAAGTATAAAGCGTGATTTTAATTCACATACAGAAATAATGAAGATTAGATAACCTGAGAGAAGTCAGCAAAGCCTCTTTCAGGATAGGTGAGGATTAACCTAGCAATATTTATTTAAAGCTGTTCTTAAAACTATTGCCCTCATTTGCAAAGCAGTCCCAGGCACAGATAAAACCATTAAGCCTTCCTTCTCTGAACCATGACAACAGCTCTTGAAGCCCCATGTTCTCCAGATCCACCCCACACCCTTCAAAGCTGCTGAGCTGAAAAAAATTAGAGAATCTTTTTCTTAGGAAAGTGACATTCTTCCAATAATAAGCAAAGACATATAAAGTGCTCAGACATAAGTACATGAAAAGTATTATTAAAGTAGCTTTTAAACTCATAGAATAGATTAAATTGAAGTCAGACTTACTCAGTTCACCACCAAGGAGAAGCCGAGAAGAATGGTTTGAAGAGTTCTGTGCTCCAGGAGCTTTTATAGGGTTCCCAAGTGCAGGTCCAGGGGCTGAGCCATGCTTTGGGCATGCGGCCCTTCCTCCTTACAAAACAAACTTTCCTGCATTTGTCACGTCAACGGGTGGAGGAATCTTTGCATATTGCTTGCTGTTAAGCAATTTTTAGTCGGATGGTATCACATCCATGTCAACTCTCTCATCTCAAAGCAAGGACGGTATTCACCCTTAGTTTCTTTTTACTCATTGCAGAAATTAACTTCCTTCTTCCACTTGTCAAAGTTTCAAAGCAGGAAACTCAGAGCAATAAAACAAAGGATTGCTAATTTGACAAAACAGACATTTTTGTAAATAATACATTGATTTTGTCATGCTTGGTGTAAAGGTTTTCAAAGCTTCTAGTTGCAAAGGGAGATAAAACTTGGAGACCTTTTTACCATTCTGCTTCCTTTTTATCCCCACTCTCTTCTTTCCTCAATAGGTGAAAAAAAAATCTATAGACCACAGGCCTCGGGTGCTTCAGTTACAATGATCATCCTGTTCGAAACCACAGAGAAGCAGCTCTGTGATATAAGGGCCTTTTTGATTTTAATAGGGAGTTTCTACAGCCTGTTTTGAAGGGGAAGTGGAGGGAGGAGAAATGGGACTGTCGTGCTGCAGAATTCTCCCTATCCCACTTCATTCCTGGGGAATATTATTGTATATCACCCTAGTTACAAACAAGATAAAAAAGGGGAAGAAAACCCTTGCTTTGAAATGTGGAGAAGGAATTAGTCTCCTGCTCAAGTTACTCCAGTATATACTGCTTTCAACAACTCTTTTCTTCTGAAACATCACATTGGGTTCTTTCCGATAGCAGATCCTGATCTAGCTACATACAGGAGTTTGTAATAATTAAATGTACAACTGGAAAAATTATACCCAGCTCCGTACTTTCTGTAACAGACCACAGACCAAAGTGAGGGGTCAAATGCTGGGGACCTCCTGCACCTGTGTTTAAATTTGCTGATCTTAAAGGATTTACGTGTCAAAAATATTGCTTACAGCATATAGTAATTGGATAGCTGGGTTACATTACACATGATGATTCCCTCTTGACAGCAAAACTCATTTAAAGAACCGTGTCCCTGCCCTACAGTGAGCTGTAATCTGTGCTCCTGTGGCTTTGTCAGACATGATGGAAATGTTCTGATTTCTTCTCTATTTATTATAAAAAAAAAACATTACCCTGGTCTTGCTCCTGAACCTACCGAGGAAATTACAATACGGAAATCAGAAAACAACACCAAGTCTAGACCTGGGGCAAGGTAAAGGTGTACTGGTTAAGGCACAGTGGTCTGAAGCAGATTTCCAGTGTAATCTTTGCCAGGAATTTGGGGAGAGGTTTTTAGACGCCCTCCTTGTCTTGCGTGTGTTGGGGTGAGGCCAACCTGCCCTCTGCACTGGAGGCTCCCTCCAGCGGGGACAGTAATCCTTCCTTTCACCATACCTAAAACTACTTGGTTTCGTTTATTGGTTCCTGACAGTGGTGACTGTCTGAGCTCTCTATTTTCATGGTATCTGGGCGCCAACCTAGTTTACATAAGCTAAGAGATAATAGAATTATAATTACAAATAATAACACTAACAAGTACAAGACATGCCCGGGATCTCCTCCCAGAGGCTCACTTAATTGCCAAGAGATGTTTGGTAAATTATGTGGCCTCTGTCTTAATCATCTCTTCTAGAAGTCATCAGTAGTAATTTCCCATTTCACCTGGGTGTCACACAGAGCAGTATTTTACCTGCTGGGGGTGTGGGGTGTGGGAAATGCTTAACAGAGCACAAAACTGCAAAAGGAAAAGGTTAACTTGGAGGCAGAAGAAATCAGATGAGGATTTGGCCATGGTGTGCACCCAAAGTATGCAGTGAACCATGAGATCAGTTCCAATGAAATTAGTTTTACGGCAAAACCCCAAACCCCCAGGATCTGTCAGACTTGGAAGGCAGCAGAGGGGAATCCTCGCTCTCCAAGTCTTGCAACACATTCTCCTTGGTCCTGTGAAATACCTCTGGAATTAAATCTTTAAAAATCCAGATGGATGATAGTCAAGGTTGCCAAAGTAACATCAGTGGCCATATGAGTTAGGGCATACTCTTAAGGGGATGGAGGAAGAACGAGGGATGGTGAACGATGTCTATAAACTGGACATCTACAATGTTTTTCTTTCTGTGTTTGCAAGGTGGGTAACTACCCGATGGAACTGACTGAAAAATGGCCACCTGCAAGTCTTTAAGATGAGCACTGTAAATATGCACCCATGGTGCCATGACATTTGAAGGTCTGAGTATGAAGGGGCAAGTGGCAGCTCCTGCTGCCAGAGTGAGCACAGCATGGTGGCGGAGCAGTGGGGTATGGGACAAAATAAACCTGTATTTTCTGGTTTCTAGCACATGCCGTGTGGGCTCAGCACCTTTGGGAGGGCAGGTCTACCCCAGGCAGAGGTCATCTGAGCCAGGAGTGACCAGTCACCCTTCTAAAAGTAAAGCAATGACTGGATGGTGCCTGACCTATGCTAATTACTTTTCCTCCAAACCAGGCACTTCTGAATCATTATCTTCTTTTCTTCATCCTCACCCAATAGTCTTCTTCCTCTTCGGATTGTGGAAATGCTCTCAGTCTACAGAGTCCTTTTTAACTTCCTCCCTGGAAATCACATTTACTTTGTGATCACACCAGTTTAGTTGCTGCCCATGTTAATACTCCCATCGTTATTTCTCAATCTTAGTCTTTTTATATCTCAAGAGAATGCAAACCCCTTGCTTTTTCACTGCTTTATGCACAACCACTCATTTGTACAACACCCAAATGAATTGGGTAATTTTTATTGTTGATTTCTTGATGGGATTATTAAAAGACTGAGGCTAAATAATGCACTCAGCCACACTTGTTGGTTCAGTGGGAGAGCTGGGAGGAGCACTCAGCACACCAAGGCCTCATTCTTTCATTTCCTGCACTGTGACACTAAGTCAAGGCCCATTGTTTAGAGAACTGTAAGATGCAAAATAGGAGATTGTCCATCTCCAAGGCACTGACAAGCTAAATACACATCTCCAAGACATAATGGGAAGAAAAATTCCTGTCTACGCAGAAGAAAAACTCATTTACAGGAAATTAAGGCTGTGCAATTGATACCCTTGAACAGAACTGACACAGGCTTTCTGGTATGTCTCAGTCCAGACAAAAACATAGGACAGGGACATGGTGGCTAACACAGATTGCTGAGATTTAATCATATTATTTCTGCACTTCTGTTTCCAAATAGGACAAGCAATGCATATTGATGTATGAAATCATTAGGATTAATAAAAAGGATTCCCTAAATCAAGGCTGATCATCATGACAATGCTTCTGCCTTGGTTCTAAGCCCAGTTCCATTAACTAAGAGCTGTGTATTAATTTCTGTGTTCCATATGTTGAAGTTAAGCCCTGTCATTAAACAGGGCACAATCCAATACCCTGTTTTGCAGGGCTCAGTTCAGGGTATTGCTAAATTATTTCCCATGATTGCAATTTGTAGTTCACAGTCCAAAGCTGAAGATTTTGAATTTAAAAAGAAGGATTTAAAAGTACTGCTTCCAAAACTCAAGTTTTCTTTCTCTATAAATGAATTGTTAGAAAAAGCTAAGAAGTTAAACTGAAATAGTAACAGAAGGATCAAACAGACTAGTGCGGCTTTGGACAAAGGTCTGCGATCTCTGTCTCCAGCTCTGACTTAGTATTTGTAACACTCTGAAAAAACAGGAAACACCAACATACAGTCAACTCATATAGAGATATTAAGTTATAATACAGCAATGTGATTTAAAAAATTAATTTGCAGTTTCATAGCAAAGTAAATCTTGACCTCCCTCTGTCTCCAATTAAGTCAACAGTGCTATAACAAAGATGGAAATCGGCCCTCTTTTTTGACGTGCAAGAAGTCTAAGGACTATGATGTAGACATAAAAACATCTGAGGTGGAGTTTCTTAGGAGAGATAATATGCAAACCAATCACCCTGATTGAGTGACATACACAAAAAAAAGCGTATTTGAGGGACAATGAGGATGAACAAGGACAGGAATGGTTCACTTCCCCCAGGGCAAACTGAGGAACTGTATAAAAGCACCTGTAGCCCAGAGTCCGCCAACCACTTCTCTGTGAGTCTCATCACTCTTCTGTTATTCAACCAAGTAAGTTGTGTTCTCTGGGGCAAGGGAGGGTTTGAGCTAAGATGGGAGTTCAATTTACTACTGAGAAATTCGGATATGGAGTGTTGTAAGAACTATTTCAAGATGTGAAACAGAGTAATAGGCAAAATGCATTTTACTCGATTTTCTTTCTCACCTTTAATTCTAAACAGATTTACCTGTGGCATTCACCATCTGAATGTTTTCCTTCATTGTCACTGGTTTGAATAATTGAGGGCTCCCCTTTGCCAAGGCACTGGCACTGTTGCCTCTGACCCCTGCTCTCCCCACCCTGTGTGTTTCAGGTGTACAACCAGAAATATGAGTTCCTACAAGCAGGTCTGCACCTCTGGAAGCTACTCGCCCTGTGACACGAGCTGCCCACAGCCCATCACCAAAACTTGGAGCCAGCCCTGTGTCACCTCCTGCGGGGACTCCCGTGCTGTGGTCTACCCACCACCCGTGGTCATCACCTTCCCAGGCCCAATCCTCAGCTCCTGCCCGCAGGAGAGCATCGTGGGCACCTCAGACCCGCTGGGGATTGACAGCTCCTTGGGCTATGGGGGCTCCTTGGAAGGCCAGAGCTCCCTTGGGTCCGGGGCCCCCCAGGGTGGCAGATACTCCTACTCCTGCTATTCCCGCAGCTGCAAGATATATCGCCCCCTCAAGCCCTGTGTGGTTACTGGCCAGACCAAGAAGGAACAAGAGCAAATTAACAAGTAGTGAGTGAGCAGAGGAGCATGGCTTTCCAAAGGGGCAGCAGGAGGCCTCAGGAGCTGGGCACACTCATCCATCCTGAGAAACAAGCCCAGATGCTGTATTTCCCCTTGTATCAGATTTCTGCTGACAATGTTCTGGCTCTGTGCTCACCCCCTTTTTACTTTGCTTTTGTGTAAATTTAACTTAATTGCTCTCCATTGTTCCCTGCAGTATTGCTGTGATCTGAAAAATCCCATTTGTCAGTTCCAATAAAATCCTTTCAGCATCACAATATCATGTTTTCTGCTTTTATTTGTAGAGTTTCCAAATCTTTAGCCCACTGATACTAAAATAATCCTCAATGAGTAATTTCTTGCATTAAGGCATTAAAAGGCAATCCCAGACTCCAACATAGATCCTAAACATTTCATAGGCATGGATGTTACACAAGTACCATGTTTTTGTTGTGTTTGATAGCTTTGTGATCCAAACCAAAATCTAACATAGGCATATACACAGTGAACATTACCCTGGCCTCCTGTTTTCTGCATTCTAGTGGTGTAAATACAACCAACCCTGTGAGCATGGTGAGGCTCAAGACCTCACAAGCACAGTGAGGCATCTGTGGAGCCCTTCCTTAGCCCTTTTGGCAACAATTACGTCCAAGACACCACAGTTTCTCTCAGTATGTCCCAGAAGGGTATGGGAAAGGAAAGGAAATAGGGGTCAGGCACATCTACTAAAATAGCAGGGGTGAGGGGAGCCTGGAGGGCATGGGCATACTTCAGGATTCGGTGTACAGCAGAAGAATCTGTATTCACTCCTTGCCACAACAAGCTCATAGAGGCATTTTTCCCTAAACAGGGGAATAAATGCATCCTGATTCAGTAAGCCTGATGAGGATTACCAACTTCTTCCTCTCTTGAAATGACAGTCAAAATCCCTAATTGTCTGACTCGTGCAGTCTTGAAAACACCAAGATTTCCACGTGCTGAAGTGCATGAAACTCCTGGCACAGCTGAGCTTAACTAACCGCATTGTTCCCTTGTTTATCAGCCAAGAGAAAATCGCAGGCTCAAGTGGTCTGATGCCTTGTTTCAAGGGGTCAGCACTCAATATGGCCTTGGAAACCAAATATGGCAAAGCCGAGTGTAGTACACTGCACAGATCATGGATATGGTGGTAAAATTACAGCATCTCCTCAAATCTTTCAAACAGATGTTTGTCAGACCTATTGCTCCCTCTACATCCCATCCCATGGGTGATGATTGTCCACCTCCTAAAAGTCCTGGAGTCCATGTGTTCAAAGGCACCCAGGACACTACACCTGTTGTTGTGATGGGTAGCAAAACATAAGGTTGGTGAGATGTGCATCTGTCTGTCTTTTGGACACCAGCCACAGAAGGAATCCCACTGGGAAGTGCCCTGTACCCAGTCCCACAGGCACAGCACCCTTCACGGAGCTGCCTGCTGGGCGGGTGCAGGTGTGGCATCCCCCAGCCAGAGACTACACGGTTAGGAATGCAGCACATGCTTTAAAAGACAGCATTTTCACAACACCCCTGCAGTCCAGGTGGTTGTGACAGGGAAGACAATTGAGACATTGGGGCAAAGTGTTTGTCGTCACATCAGTCTCTGAATCAGAGGAAGAGCTGGGAAGGAAAATACAGGTGTGCCTATTCCTGCCATCCCTACAGTTAGAATTTGGGTGGGTTTTACACTCAGCAGCAGGTCCTGCCCTCCGAAGCCAGAGGAAAGGTAGAAAACCTGTCTCCATATGGAAGAAGAAAAAAAAAAGAGGAAGGAAAAATAGCAGGTCAGACAATTCTACAGAAAGGTCACAAAGCGCAAGGAGAAGCTGTTGATGCAGCCAAGCATTGCACGCACCAGACCTCACTCAGAGTAGGTGATCTGTCACCATTAAGCCCACAAGATCACTTAAGAAAGCAAGAAATTCTTTCAGGGTGAAGCCAGAAGTAAGAAAAAAGCAAAGTAGACATTGCCAAATCCCAGCAATCTGCTTCTCCATCAGCTTCCTGCCTTCTGCTAATTCTATTTTTTTGTTCTTCGTTGTTTATTTTTCTAGCCTGCATTTACTTAATAATTTTGATGAAATCACTGAAAGAGATAAACACCTTGGGATTAAGAAAAATAAACAGGGAAAATAGGGTATTCATGCAGGGATATCTGGTTTTCCTCTGCCACTCCATAAAACTCAGCAGAGGGCAGGGACTGCTTGGATTTACTCAGTGCAGCTGAGCCACTCTGGTGCTTTGAAGACGGAAATAATATTTCCTGCTGCGTAACCCTTAGCTGTCTTTCCATGAAACCTCTGGAGAAATAATGCCTAGTTGCACATTTTGATAGAACTTTCCTTGTTCATCTCGCAGCGTCAGCTGAAGACTTGCAAGTTGAGCTGTCATAGGACTATGGTGTGGATCAGACTCTCATCTCATGTCTCTGACATCCTCTGTTTTTCCCCAGACAAACGCTAAATGGTTAAAAACTTCCTGCACCCACCTAACACCCCCAGATTGCCTCTGATTCTTCTGGTCAGTGTATGGACTTTAACTAAAAGGTGATGATACACTGCAAAATGGCCATAGAGAAATCCTTCCTTCTCTACACAGCGAAAATTCAGGGGGGTGTGAGTTGTCACTCTGCTGAGGATCCTCACAACCTTCTACCAAAGCTGAACGTACAGAACTAAGGTAACCTACAGCAAAATGTTTTCAGGTTTAGGAACTATGAAACTATTTCAATTTTATGTACAAAGATTAATCCATGTGAAATTAAGAGCAACAGGGCACCCTAAGCAATCTTCTGTCATAGAAGTCCCTGCCTAATAATTTATAAATTTATAAACACATTTTCACAGTGTTGCAAGTTGAAAAGGCAGAAAGGACTTCCCTGGAGAGAGATTTATGGTGAACTCTTACAAGAATCATGGTTTCAGCAGAATATACAATTAATAATTAAAGCTGCTCTTCTATCTGCATTTCAATACTTGGGAAACTATAAAATAAATTTAATCTTAGTCATATGGTCCCTGCCAACTTGGCAAGAGGAGGGTCAAGAAAAGATTTTACAATTGAGCACTATTTTCCACTTTCTTGAACTCCTTGTGTCTATGAAACAACCTTGCTCATGAGAATCTGCCGCTTTGCCAATTAAATTTGTTGCATATTCAGCTCATCTTGATGATGCAAAAAATAATAATTCTGACTTATCCTAATTACTCTGGTGCTCCCTCCTTCATCATGTTGTTACACAATGTTATATCTCACAGTTCACTTCCTCTCAAAACTTCAATGACCAGATCCTTCCTGGTATCAGCATCACTCCCTTCTTTGTTTTTGAGTGGGAATGAATCAAGCTCCTTTTTTTGTGATTGTTTGACTTTTACATCCTTCTCTGTCCTAAGTAGTATTAGGCTTCGTGGTCCGTGAGGCCACAATAATGCCCAATGGAATTTATTGCTGCAATTCATTACTTGCTGAGAGTCTGTGGCTCCCCCCAAATAACTGCCCCCTGCCCAATTACTGTGTTGATCAAGGACTCGAACCCTGATGTCCAGCAGATTGCTGCCACTTGAAGTCTTGCCCTGAACAATCCTATTAGAGGGTAGTGATAATGAATACAAAGAGATGGGGCTTCCTTTCTCTGCATTTGTCTCCTGTACTGTATGGGTCACAGAAAAAGTTGAGGGCTGAAGCATTTATTAGTTTCTTGGGATCACTGACGTCCTTCTTAAAGATATCTTCTAGAAAGATCATTGATTTTCTCACTCAATTTGAGACATCTTGAATAAATTCTGATTCCCTCCTGAAAAGTACTCTCTGCCACTGGCTTCTGAAAACAAGGCTGCCTCTGGCCAAGAATACAGATATGGAAAATATTTCATATATAGTTCTGAAATACTAGTTCAAAATACAGTTCTGAAAAATATTGAGTCTTGGAGTGAAGCCGTACAACGGAGGGACAGCTAGATGCAACGTTACAGAGGTGGAGTGTTTTAGGGAAATGTTGCTGAAATAATTAGAGAGAGCATAATATAAACTGAGACACCCTAAATTCAGTGGGGTCATGTTCAGTTGGAGCAGATGAAGGTCTGGCACCTAACTTTGGAAATAAGTTTATCCCAGAGTACACAGAGCTAACCGTAAAGCAAAGATGAGGGAGGGGGGAAATGAAGGGAGGGAATAAACAGCAGCTCTTAGCCGAGTCTGAGTGAAACCTCTCTTCAGGCCATAAATTGCCTGTTCCTCTGGCTCTTGGGGTGACAAGATCTATCCAAGATATGCTTACAGGCCTGGAGTGCAATTTAAAGTCAGCAGCATTTATACTATGCATTTACTTAATGCTCATTTTCTGCTTTACAGTGAACTGCACAGATGTGCTGGCTTCAGGATGCCACCACATCAGACCCTGACTGAGCAGCTGAAGTGGGGACTTGAAGCAGACAAAATAAGTATACTCGCACCCTGGAGCTTTAAGGTTAATATTTACAGTCTGTCCCCCCACCTCCGAGTAGATTTTAAAATATAAAAGAAATAACATATAATACAGTTGTCAACCAGATGGTTTTATCTTAACTGAACTCTCTCTCATTGGTGCAGAATGGTGAAGTCTGGGGATTGTTTTGGATGTCCAATGAATCTGAACACGATCAAACAGTTTAGAGAGGAATGACGTAGCAAGGTGTACAGGGAAGCTGGGAATTGCCTAATAACTGGAAACAGTGAGCAAAATGATTATATGCTGTGAGGCATTACGTGTAATCACTTCTGGTTCGAATCTAATCAAACATCATGGGCATAGGATGGCTCAGACCCTCCAGGCTATCCGGGCAGCAGTATAAAAGCACATGCTGCTCACATCTCTCTCAAGAGCTTCTCCTGACTTCTCCTGTGAGACTTGAGTAAGTTTTTAATTCTTTGTGCCTTTTTCATACACTTTTTTAGTGACAACTACATTAGTGCCTGCCATAGCCCTAGCAGGGTTGGCCTCTCTTGATCACTGAAAAGCAGCTTCAGTGGTCCTGCAGAGAGCTTGGGGTTGGCATTATCCAGCTTCTTGAGGGAATATAGCAGTCCTTGCTAAGGGCTTCAAGGATTCGCAACTTTTAGTTCCTAAAGCTGGTACAGAAAGGAGCTGCAGCTTTATCTTGACTTTAATAGAAGGTAAAGTTCAATTTTGAAGCCCTGTGTAATGGATGGTCCTATAAATCCTGTCCTACAGGTTAATTACTGAGAAAAGGGGGATGGGTGAGATGGTCTTTGGTCTCGGGAAGTACAGAAATGTTTGTGCTCCTCTACAAGAGAGCACAACTGAATCAAGCACTGTCTCTGATGTAACCCTTTGAGGATATGTTCTAGCACATGATGTCAAAAGCGTAGGTTGGTTGATCTAGAGAGGAAGGTTAGGAAGAGCTGAGAGTCTGGCAAGAGCAGGAGATAAATGTAACTCAAGCAGCATAACTAAAAGTTGGAAGAGAGCACCAGGACTGTGAAGCCACTCAAGAAGGCAGCTTCCTCATCAAAGATGCTTGAGTGTCTGAACATGAATGTCTGAGCTACCGTTGAACTGCTTTACACATAACCTTCTGCCCTTCTCTGTTTCAGATCCACTTCCACCACAGAACCATGTCCTCCTACAGACAGCTCTGCAACTACCAGTGCTCCACACCCTGCGAGGTGACCTGCCCGCAGCCCATCGCCAACGCCTGGAATGAGCCCTGTGTCACATCATGTGGTGACTCCAGGGCAATAATCTACCCACCCCCTGTTGTCGTCACTTTCCCTGGGCCGATCCTCAGCTCCTGCCCTCAGGAAAGCGTGGTGGGATCCTCAGCACCAGCTGCCATGGGGACCTCACTTGGTTATGGGGGATCTTATGGCTACAGAGGCTCTTTTGCTTATGGTGGATCACAGGAGAACAAGTTTTCCTACCCTTATTGTTCTCAGAGGTTCAGTGGTTATCGCTCTAGAAGGTGTGAGCCCTCCCAAACCCAGCAGGAGTATTCCTGCACCAAGAGCAGTCAGGATACCGAATGCAAGATCCAAACACAGGAGTAAGATGGGTTTTTAAGATGCTGACATAAAAAGGCTGATTCTTGCTAACGTTTTACTTTGTATTTATGCTTGTACCTGCTTATGTACTTCTCTTCTCTTAGCTATAAATGTGTTCCTCTAGTCTTCTCATGGTCCAAATTTTCAAACGCATTAATACTCCTTCTACATTCAACCTAACAATATTGTACAAGAAGCATAACATAAGAATTTGTATACTGTGATTTCTCCTACTTGACACTGCCCGATATCACTCAAGAGATGTGTTAGTGGATGAAAACTGGACTGCATCGTCAAATTTACAACCACAAAAGAAGAAAAGAACACTGTGCTTGAAACGAAGCCTCCTGAACCAAGAAAACTCATTTGCAAAAGCCTCAAATTCCTCTTTTTCTGAAGAACCCATGTTTTGCTCTTGTAAACTTTTCTCTATTAAAAAAATCATGCCGCATCATAATTTCAGCATCCTGGTTTTACTTTCTGTCTGTTTTTATGAAATAACACAACTGAGAGAACTTCCAATGCAGAGTGTTGGTGTGTCCATCCCAGTTAAGCCCTATCGTGAGAGAGTGAAGATCTTAATCGATCCCAACCACCCCTTAGTCCTCTGCTCAGCAATGAGCATGTTTTATGTCTTCTTTAGACCTCACACTGCACCTCTAGCAGTTTGTGCTGCTAGAGAACTACTGGAGACAGAAAACTATACAAGGAATGGAAGAAAGACTTCTTATTTTTATGCCCAGCCACACTTACGCAGGAAGTATAGCAGGAGAGTGTGGGACACTTACTGGAAAGTAGCCACCAGCTAAGCACACCAGCCATAGCAGACAGAATAGGCAACATTCAGCTGTCCATAGGGAGACATAGTCAGCTGTATCTTCATCACACACTCCATCCTCCCCCTTTATCTATACTTACAACACTAGGTGATAGTCTAGTTCCAGAACTCCAGTGAAGTGCCAAGAGGAAAGGGGAGATACTGCTCAGTGCTCCGCTAAATAGGGTTAATGTAACAACGAGCAGCAGCTGAGGGGCTGCTTGGCAAATTGCTCTACTCACCCCAAAGCAATTTTTTTATCACTTCCAGCTGGTCCCTGGGCACTGCTAGATCACTGTTCTCTATTTATTGAGAACTCTATCTACTTTCTTTTATTGCAGTTTTCTTTTGGTCGTCTAAGTTGCTCTTTGAAATACAACTTTGCTGACCTTCTTCAGGCTCCAATTTCTACTTCCTTGTTTCTTAGGATTCTGCCAGGAGGCTCTTTTACTTTGCACAGTAATAAGCAGTGAAGCCAAAAAAAGATATCTGTTCTTGGGCATCTATGATCTCACCTGAGGCAGTCTTGTGATCTCTGAAAGTTGGGTATGAAAGTGCACAGTAGGGAAGCAAATTCAAGTTTCATGTATTTCAGACTGGGGTTTCAGCACTAGCTAATTTAGTGTCTCTGGGAAGTTTTCTCTGCTGCTGTGCACTGTCTAATATTATTTCTTTACTTCTCTCTGTTATGTAGAATCACAGCATAATCTAATATTCCTTTATTAATTTTTTGATGGTGTATGGAATTGCAATAGTTCTGGTAAAACCTCATGGAAAGGAACGGGAAGTAGGGATGAGCTATTAAAGTACTTTTGGAGTGGCTATTTAGTATTTCACACAGGTCTGGAAAATTTAATCTAAGGGTTGGGCAGTTGTCTCACACCTGGTTCCTTGTACAGATTAAATCAGGCCACAGGGAAGGTCTGCATGGTGTAAGCAGAATTTCCTGAGGAACGAATTCATAGACATTACATAAATACTCTCTGTAAGAGCATAACACTCATCTACAGATCTCTAAGATAGGGAGATGGCTTGATTTAATTTATTTGCAGAGGGTGCATTACCCCAAAACAGAAAAGAAAGCAAACAGATAAATGTTGTTTGGATGCAATCATAAGTGTTTATTGGGAGCAAAGTAAAGGAAAAATACAAGATGGGCCTCAGTGTTTTAAAAAAGGGCCAACAAAATAGTCTGCATCAAACAGATTCACTTTCAGGACATTGTTCTTTTGTGATTCACGTTTCAAATGGACTGAACAAATCACAATGCAAGGTGACATCTATGGATCTTTCTTATTAGACATATGGGTATCAAAATAAAAAAATACCAAAGAAAATACTCCCAAACAATTAAAACCAGACATGGACCAGTTTTCAGTGATACATGGGATTTAGTGCTCTGACAGTGAGAAACAGATTTTACATAATCAGTAATTTGGTCTCTAAGAATGAAAAAGACACATTTTGAGAAAACTGACATTAAAAGCAAATGGACCATGAGAAACACAAGCAGAAGAGCAGTTCCCACAGGTGCTGAGTAGCACCCATAGGTTCCCCCTGCTTCAGAGAGCCCTGCTCCTCAGCTTGGCTGCACGTCCAGGACTTGCTGTCAGCTCCAACGCTGTTTCTCCTGCCGTCCACACCTTCTGCC
>JAOXJK010000016.1:1919873-1945950 GCA_025774025.1 Xenus cinereus | reverse complement strand
GCACAGATCATAGCAGGACATGGCTGTGGGATGGAGGTGCACCTGGGAGAGAGGGCAGGGAAAGAAAAGGCATTATGTGCGGTGCAGCCTGACAGCCAGCTCAGGAAGAGAAAAGGCAGAGGCTGGGGAGCAGGGAAAGGGTTTGTAGGGAAGAGTGTTACAAGCTCTAGCCCCACGGTTTCCCTGTAAAGATAACCCAAAACCTTCTCCCACCTCACAGGAGCAAGGAGCTTGTGTCTGGAACAGGACAAGGGACCAAGCAGTTCGGGAAAATCTACACAGAGGCCAGAAGACAAAGAGAAAATTGCCAAAGAAGAGAGACAGGCAAAATCACTTGCTACTTACCTTGTTCACCGAGGAGGAGAAGGCAAGAGAAGTGGATGAAGGATACTGCAGTTGGACTGCCTTTTATACTGGTCCAGACCGCCCCTGGCCCAGAGGCACTCTTTGCGCACATAATGTCTTCCCAACAAGCTCGTCTTGTATGGAGAGCATTCCTTGCTACCGAAGCAGGCTTTGATTTGGTACCTGCAATGCTGTCTCCCCATTTTCTTGCTAATGGCACCCCCATTCCACCCTAGAGCCTTGTTTTATGTGACATAATTAGAGATCAAATGAATGCCATGCATAATGCTCTTGATTCAGGTAATTTAGACATTTATAGTGTTCTGCTTGGAAAGCAATGCATTTTTCCCCCTGTCTCTGTCATTTCTGTCATTTGCTTGTCTTTCACAGGGTCATTTAAAAATTAGGATGATGCGAAACTCATCTGAGATAGTTACATACTTGGAAAATTTGCATGTTTTGGGCAAATTTCTTCCCAGTAATTTTCTCTCTTTCTTAGGATTGTGTCACATCTTTAGTTTGAACCTCTCATTAAGAGTGAAATATTTTTTTTAAAGAAAAGCCTAATTAGGTCACATACCCTGTATAGTAGCACTTTTTTGGTTTTTCAGTCATCATTAGCCATTTTATTTCAGAAACCACACTGTGGTAGCTTATTGTGTCTCTAACTTCTAATCTTGTGGAATCTCTGGCTATTTTTAATTGCCATCACAAAACATGAGAATGTTTAAAAATATCAGAATTAAAAAAAAAATCAGAATGTTTAAAAAAGCATGTTTTCCAAGCCAACTCAACACTTCAAGACATATTTAGAAATAATTTTCCCCTTGACCAGAATGGTTTCTGTAAGGGCTCAAAAGGTGCTTTGTCCTTCCCTTCTTCCAGTAGTAAGCTGAGGTCTGCCTGTATGATATCTTGTGTTCTCACATGGAGTCAGGAAATGGAGCGAGTATTTGTAAGGAGAATCCTCACCTCACATCAACTGATATTCGGCTTCTACCTGCCCAGATATTGAATTGCACGTTCAGGCTATCAATTAAAATCCGTTGCGCAACATCAGATAGTCCAGACAGCTACGAAGTACAGACAAAACTATTCTCACACTAGGACCTTGAATCATCCGTGTACTGACAACAGTGAAGACTGGGATAGTACAAGATACAGAAGCATCCCATCAAATGTTTGAGATGAAACTCGATGGAGAGAGTGCTGCAGGCATTGAGAGACACTGATTTCAGAATTCAGCACAGCAAATCAGTGGGTTTTTTAAAGCAAACCAGAATTGTTCTATAAAGCTTTTCTCAGTGGAAATGCGCTGTTCAGCATCTGGTGGTGGATATGGGCTGTTGGACAAGTTGTTTCCCTGGTCTAATTAGGGGTGTAATATGCTAAGGTTGTATGCACTGGCATAACAATTTAGTAACCAGAATGTCCACTTCTAGTATTCAGACAACTCTCCTGTAGGAAAGAAATTAAAGCAATTGAGAACACATGAGAAGGTGGCATCAACGCAATTGCTTGGACACATACTTTCAGTCAATTTATTACCATACCCAAACACAGAAAACCAAATGCTTCATTCAGGTGGTGTAGCAAACAATCATTTATATGACATTCAAATAATTTGAGTTGGTAATTTTGGCTAACCAAATGAAGAAAGACCAAAGCTTAAATTTTTACATCATTGCATGAAACATTTTTGAAGAGAGAAATGTCTAATTTCATTCATTAAAACATCACAACTATAGTAAAACAAGAATTAAACTGACTGTGATGGACTAAAATTATCCATGCAGCAGAGCTCCTACAAAACATCCCACCCAGTACAGAGAAAAAACAAATTCATCCTGTCATGATCATCAAGGTGGAATAAGTGATCGGTTCCAGGATGAATGGAAATATTTTTATAAAAATATTCTTTCATTCAAAAAAGTATATTTCACTTAAAGTTTTCTGCCCAGCAATATCAGAACCTTGATCTTTCATCTACCTCCATTACATATTTAGAAGCCACTGAGGCGTGTCTGTCTGCAGATCCCTAGGGCTGCATAACAATATTGAAGCTTCTCCTTTGGCTTCTTGAAAGGAAAGAACTTCAAAGTTAGTCCCAGATATTCATTAATGGTTGAGACATACGAAGTGTCTATATTATGTAAATATTGCAAGCATATGACAAAATTCAAATAGTTATGTCACTTGGGTAATAACATCACTTTAAAATTGAGAGTCATGGTTACTACCTAAGCAGGCAATGTTTAATAGCTTCAGAAACCAGGTTTATTAATTTTTTCATTAAAAAGTAGTTTTGTGTGTGTCATAATAATAACCTTTTGTAGAACTTCTGGAGCAGATCCACAGCCACTCTAAGTTCTTATGATTATATAATGAAGCAGCTCTGGGCAACAAAATAAGTCTGGAATATGGATATTTTGGAAATCACCAACACAAACCATCCACTTTCTCAGGCATAAGGCTGATGCCACAAGTCCTGCGCCTGTCCCTGCTGTTACCACAAAAATGTATTTTATATAAATCCTAAGTTATTGCTTTTCTCCCTTTATCTTTCACAGCATGTCCTTCTCAGCTCTGCAAGGAAGATGTCTAGAAGTGGGCTCCTTCAGGCTGGACCAGGAAGGTTCTGAGTCCTGTCATGACACTTTATTGCACTGAATCACAGAATGATATGGAGTTGGAAGGGACCTCTGGAGATCATATAGTCCAACCCCCCTGCCAAAGCAGGTCCACTTAGAGCAGGTTACACAGGAACACATCCAGGTGGGTCTTGAATGTCTCCAGAGACGGAGACCCCACCACCTCTCTGGGCAGCCTGCTCCAGTGCTCTGTCACCCTCAAAGTAAAGAAGTTCCTCCTCATGTTTAGATGGAACTTCTTATGTTCCAGTTTTTGCCTGTTACCTCTTGTCCTGTCACTGGGCATCACTGAAAAAAGACTGGCCCCATCCTCCTGACACCCTCCCTTTAAGTATTTAGAGGCGTTGATCAAATCCCCCCTCAGTCTTCTCTTCTCCAGACTAAAAAGACCCAAGTCCCTCAGCCTGTACTCATATGAAAAGACCGGTATGGTGTAATCACTTCTATTTCAATGTGCTGTCCAGGCAGAAATTGATATTTTCTTTCTTATCCTTTAGAAAAGGACATTTCTGGACATTCTAACCCTTTCTGTCATTCTGTGTCATTCTGCACTCAAGCATTGTTTGTTCCCTGGAACGCGTATTTGGGCATCAACCCTGATTAAAGGGTCTGCCAGTAAGTATCAGGGTGAAAAGCTGCAGCCACCAAGATGACAAAGACCTTTTTGTTCCCACATAGGTTGTCTTTGGGCTGTTGTGCCAAAAGCCATAAAGACCACAGGAGGAACGAGTCAGGGAAAGTGTCTCTGGTACCCTGAGATCTGCCCTTCCCTACTGACAGATTTCCTGCCTGGAGTTGTTTACCTGCTACTTGTTTGCTTCTCTAATAGAGCAGTAAAAATTCTTCTCCGTAAATCACTTCTAAATTATCAGGTGTGTTTGAGGCATCCCTAGGGCAATATCTCTTATCAGGAAGCCCTGTGTCCTCCTTGGATCAAATGTCATATCACAAGTATTCATTAATGATTTATGCATGCAGACTGCTGTGTTATTATCGTTGAAGTGTGGTATTGGCTTCAGACACCCATGAATTGAGTAATAATATCCTTTTAAGATAAACAGATCAAAGTCACGAATGTCATTCTACTAATCTGCTCCTAAATCAGGTCATGAATCCTTGCCTCATAATACTTTTTTTTTTTCCCCTACACTGCAGTTATATGAGATCCCACTCACCTCTTACAGTCTCAGATGACCCCGGACCCCAGTAGATGCAAATAAACTCCATTCCATCGATTTGCATGTCATTGCAATGATTTCTACCATGAAGGGTAAAGCCTTATAATTTTAATCTTTTGGGGTTTTTTTTCAGGAACCAAATCATCTCAGTGACAGATTATTTTCATAGAATCATGGAATGGTTGGGTCGGAAGGGACCTTAAAGACCATCTTGTTCCACGCCCATCCTGGGCAGGGACACCTGCCACCAGACCAGGTTGCTCAAAGCCCTGTCCTGCCTGGCCTTGAACTTTTCCATGGAAGGAGCATCCACTTTTTTTTTCTTTTTCTGTGAATGTATTTCAAGAGCCGGCTCCTCTTCAGTGGCACAACTGCTAGGGGTTTTGGTTGGCTGCATGTCATCGGTCTGATGTTCTTGTTCCCCAGTCATCTTTCCCCTCAAATCATATTTAGCTGTGATACTCCTAAGGACAGAAGACAGATATGATGGGAGCTGGAATGTGTTGCTTGGAAAGCATAAACAGATTTTCAAAACTACCAGTTACTTCTGTTTCAAATTTGGAAAAACTCTGATACACTTCATTTTCAAGCCAAATGATTTCTAAAAATCTATATCCTTCCTTTGGCAACCAAAATCTCATCATTTTCTGTGGGAGTGAACCTTGGCTTTTACTGTGAAGCAGGCGTGGTTTGGGTGACTTCTTTTTAATTCTGTCTCCCTGGATATCCCTCACAGTTCACCCAGCTCCAAAACCAGACTCACAGGGGTCTCAGAGGAGGGATTACAGGGAATCACTAAGCTCTAGATGAAGCTCAAAAGATCACAGCTATTACTTTAGTGACCTCCATCATTGGCCATACCCAAGGAACTTCCATGCTTAGGAGAGTGAGTTCACATTACCTGATATATAGGGAGAAGGAATTTATTTCTCTTTGCTCCTTATTTTTGTTACTTCTATACTCCAAAGAAGCCTGATCCTGTCCTCAGAGAGGTGGTATGATTTTGCAGCTGACAGTCTTAGCAGTTGGCTCTTTGATCAAAGTAAATGAACAGTAAAGAGGACTCTCTCTCTTCCCTAATGCTGGGATTACGTTTACATTGGGTGTAAAAAAAAAATTCTTTTTGCAGGTTAAATGTACAAACTGCTGTAACTCTGCAAATAAATGTCTTTCGGCAAGGGGCTGCCACTGCTGGGTACCATCTTCTCTTGTGGAAGATTTCAGCATAAAAAGAATTGACCCTCCACCACCTTTCTCTGAAAACTAGTTCATTGTCTTAGCTGTATTTTCCTTTTAGTAATTCATGCAATATTTGAGCCTCATCCTCTAAATAATTCCTGTAAAGTCAATGTCTCTCTAAAGATCCCAAAGCATTGACAGTCATTGGGAATAGCCTGCAGAAGTTTCAGATTAAAGGATTTCAAAGCACTTTGCAAACTCTCATTAATGATTTACACATGCAAAATGCTTATTATCATATTTTAAGTATCCAGCCTGATTGCAGTGTTTTAAAACAGAGTTACAGAGTTACCCTGAAATATGTGTCAAGGTTATTAATGTACATTCTCTGGTTATGTATTAAGGAGCTTGCATCATACTACCTTTTTGTTAGATTTTCATTAGAAGACTGGTTTTGTGATGCTGCCAGATTTCTCAGAACAAGCAACAGATGAAACTTGTTGCAGAGAAAACCCGAACCTTCTAAGACAGTACTGATTTCTCAGATATTACACAAACATGCACTTGCTCATGACCTGTGTGTGAAAACAGAGAATATTTATATAAACAGGCACAACCTCCACATCGTGCTTAATTTTGTTTGCATTTAGGGGAGGGGGCTCAGAAAGAGCTGAACTAAAGACCCTTTATTAAGACCCTCCATAAAGACTCAGTGATCTTTTCAGAGGAGTCGGAAGATTGATTTAAGCAAAAGATTAGGCTCTTGTCCATCTCTAAGTAAAGAACATGAAAGAATGTAAAGGACAGAAAACATGCAAATCAGGCTGGTGTGACACATGCAGACAGTATGAAGAACTTAGTCTTGGAAAAAAATCCAGACAATTGGGTAGCTAGTTAGGACCTCACACACAAAAGGCTTCTTTAAGCTTTCAATCAGTTTAAGAAAGTTCCCACAACACAGGTTTCCTATTTCTCTTATTCTTTCCTTTATTTCCTTTCTTTATTTTTCCTTCTTTAACTGTTCTCTTCAGAAAAGTAGAAAAATCCACCTTCAGCCCATCATTCCTCAGTAACCAAGCATTACCTAAGGGATGATTTTTGATGTGGAGTTTTAATTTAAAGGCTATTATTTTTTTAACAAAGATATTACTCCATCATTACTAATTTGCAGGTAATTGCAAATTTCTTAAGAGGCAGCTTAGGTTTCAAAATATATAAATGAAGCCATGGATTTTAACTAGGGGTGGTGTCTTAGATACTCTAAGCAGCTTTGAAAAACTTAGTATTTTTTCTCTGGTTTGTGGAGAGGGAAAAAATAATTAAAAAAAAAATCAACCTTCACTATTTATTTTAAATAGTGGGAAAAAAGCAACAAACCCACAGTTTGAGAATTTCCAGCCCTGTTGAATTGCTATGTTTTGTTCAGACTAAGTGGATCCTCCACTAGGATCTCTTTGGATACCTATCTCTTCAGATTCCATTGCAGGTCTCTTATCCCTCCTCTAAACACGGTTGTCCATGTCCTGGGGTCCAAACCACTGGATCAGTCACAGTTGGGCTCAGTCCTATAGACTGAGCTGTGACACTAAACCCACGGTTTATTGTGGAAACAGCACCGGGAGAATGTGAATATAATAGGTACTCTTAATATTAAATAATTTACTGTAACTCAGGTCTGTGTTTACTTCCTGACTGCCACAAATTTCCTATGTAAAACTGGAGAAGTCATTTCAGGACATATCAAAAAGTGCTTGCTGTCGTTTTCCACACTGACAGCCCCTCCCTTAATCCCCATGCATTAATATTGCATTCGTAAAAGAGATAGCAATCCCTTTTCTTTTGTTTCTCAGGTCTAATCAGTTGGAACACTTGTTGTTCGGTGTGAGGACTTGCCCTTTATTTGCCCAATGCAATGCAATCTCAGTTAAGACTTCAAAGAGCTGTTGGAATTCAAATTATAAATAATATGATAAATGCCAATGAGGAAAGCCTCTTTTACTCCAGGCTGTTCCATTTGCTCACCAAGTGACCTCTGACAATTCATTTAGCCACTGTGCTTCACTATTAAACCTAGATAATAACTAGAATTAAAATTTGCCAAAGGCAATGAAAAATTCATCTGCAAGGGAAGCGCAAGGTAGCATTTTACATAGTGCCCCAAAACTGCAAAAGGAGTAAAAGTCTCAAGGTGTCCCACAAGGTATAAGGGGCTGTAAAAAGAGGGTGGAATGAACACAAAACACTGTCTCTGGGACAGTATTTAGAACAGAGAAGTAACACAGGCTACGCTAAACCTGGATTAATGACACAAAAGGATTCAACTACAGAACATGAGTGTAGTTGGGAGCTAAGGTTTTTCCTGACAGGCATTTCCAGCTACATTCCTGTAGTGTTTGTTAAAGATTGTACCTCATTTGTGGTTGTGGAAAAGCCTCCATGGGGCATTGTCCTGGTTCAGGCGATGTCCGGGGCCACTCAGCTCACCCGGGTGCAGAAAAGGAGCTGCCACCCCAAAGCCACCACTGCTCCTGGGCTCCTTCACATCAACCCTCCTGCTGCCATGCTCCATGCCTGGACCATCACCAGGTGTCCCCCTGCTTTGTCTATAAAACTGAGCTAGTGGGGCAATCCCTGTAATTAGGGGATCTACGGCATGTGATAGCTTTCCTCCCCAAGAACAGTGCCTGTGGTAATTTACAGTCAGTAAAAAATTGTTTTTATTTTTATCTACATGTTTTTCAGGTTTATCTTCACTTGGCTTGTGAGCACCGTGTCATGTGAATTTTATACTGATATAACCCATTGTTTTCTCTCTCCGTGATTAAATTGCAAGAACCGGAATCTTACTAAATGATTTCTGAAAGAAAATAAACATGTATGAATCTCCATATATATATATATATGAGACTCTTCAGCCAAATGAATCCTGCAGCATGGCTTTAACGTTACATAGCTCCTCAGTGACAGAGCAGTGTTTAGGCAGATTAATTAGACTTAAATCTTCGGATGTTCCCATCTGCCTTTACTCCCCTTTTGCTTGGAGCCCTGAAAATGGTCTACTTTAATCAGAAAACTCTACTAATTTTCCCCGTTTCTTATTTTGGCCCTAAAAAACAACCTGGTCAAGGTGCAATAACACTTCACTCAAAAAAGAAAAGTCCAAACATCGCTAAGAGTGAAACACAAATCCACCCTTTTACTGCAGACTGGGGATTTTTGGCCACCTTCTGGCAAAAAGTGAAGCACCTGTTTCATTCCTTGGGGTTCCCCCCCTAGATCCACATACTCAAAATCAATACGAGTCGAAAGACAGAGATCTTAATCTGTAAAATAAAAATCATTTGCCTCCCTGAAGAGCAGCTGCCTTCAGTGAATAGGAAAGGCTTTATCTGATGTATCTTATGCAGAAGGAATAGGCAGATTTGTTTTCCACTGCTCCAAGCAGCCTGATTTAATCTTGAAATGTTTTAGACAAATCTGTGTAAATGCTCTGGTAACCCCCGAGAAGGGTTGAAGGCGTGAGGATGCACAGGAAGGAGCACAATGTACCCAGTAGGTGGTCTAAACGTGAATTTTCCTAACCAGAACAGAGTAAAGAGAGGTGGAAAAGGGACCAAAACATGGGAAAAATCAGCTACAAATATATTATGCCAACTTGCACCAGCTTTGGTTCCAGCCATTCTGCGGGGCTGCAAAGTTTTAATGAAACTCTGCGTTTCAGCCTTAGAGCTTTACTTTCTCCAGAGGTGCTGGTGCATCTCTGAACAAGGAAGTCCCCACTGGAGTCCTGTCACCCGGGTCCCTTTTCTCAGTTACACCACTCCCAAAAAGCTTTTTAGTCCCACACTGAACTTTACCACCTTCAAGCAACCATTAGGCCCCAGAACCTCATGGCAAAGGCTATCAAAACTGTTATTTCTTTTTCATATTCAAAGTGAAGGGCAGCGGTTGTGCGGTGCTCAGAAGATGACATCCTCCCTTCCTTGCCTTGTGAACTGGGAGGAAGGAGTCCTTTGTTCATAATTATTATTTACTTAAAGTTTTCCTTCATATCAGAAATTATCTGTAGCTTGGGAGGATGTTAGCAGGGGTCCTAAGGCAAAAGCATTTGCGGGAACTTGTGAGCAGAACAAAAGCTTTCAGGCTGATTCCCAGTCATTTACGCAGATAAAGTATCATGCGTTGGTGAGCTAATGCAACACAACGAGCTGTATTGTACTCGTTAAGTGTGTCCCCAAATATGTAAGTGATCCCTATCCCTGGCATTACAGTAAGATTTAAATTAAGAATACCTTTTATGTATTAAAATAAACCCTCTTTCTGTTTTATAAGCTGGCACGTGAGCCAAAACACTCCTGCCTGCACTAATTGGTGGCTTTCTCAGAAACCTATTTCCACTGAAATAGATTTCTCTGAATACTTACTTTCCTCGCCGTCTTTAACGTGATATCTCTGTGATACTGATTTCCTCTTTAAAGGGTTTATAGAAACATTTTTAAATCCACGTGTCTGGCTCATTCATAAAAATCTTGACAAAGCGACAGCCCTCATTTTCTCCAATTCTTTGGTAGTCTTACATTAAACTTACATCTCTCATTTGTGTTAAATTAAGTTCTCATCAGGACAGACCTATTTCTTGTGTACTTTTTTTCCCCTTTTTCCCTCCCCAGTCTCACCTTAGTAGTGTCACGGAAAACCACAGCCTAGATGCAAACACCAGTTTCAAGGTACAGTCCTTTGCAACCTTCCCTTTCCTATGAGATTGTCCTTTTCAACCTGATCAAAAAACTGGGAGGAAAAAAAATAAAATTAAATTTTAAAAAAAAAAAGCCAACCGCCAACCCAACTGTGTGATTCTCTGTGACTCCACTTTGAGTCAGTGGCAGAAAAACGTGGGTGGCATCTACCTGCCTTTAATTGCAACATGGTCAAACCCTGCAAAGACACCTGAAACAAACCCACATGCTCCACTTGAACCCCATGCAAGCGCTATTTGTAAAACTCGAAGTGGCTGTTAGATAATGCTGAGCTTTCTCCCAAGGAATCCATCCTATGGGAGATGAGAAAACAGCTATGAATTTATTGAGTTGTTCCCCTCATCCACCAATATTTACTGGGAGGGGTAACAGTTGTATATGGTGAAGTTTAATGCCCTGTAAGGCATTTCAGAGGAAAACGATCTTCTATTCCACATTTGGGAAATGACATTCCAGATTTGGGAAACGAAAATAAAACCCTGTTGCCTGACAGCAAATGGTGCTACTGGTGCTCCCTCGAATCCCTTTCACAGACTGAATTTGAGGGAGGGGAAAAAAAGCAACAAATAAAAGGAAGCTTGATCAACTCCTGATATAACTGAAATGTGGTTAATGAATTATATCAAGTTCTTTTTGACCCATGAAATGTTAAAGTGAATCCTGCCTGCGGGGTGTAGGACGTATTTAGCACACTATGTGAGGATCCAATAGCTCACAAACACAAACAGCGAGCAAAACAGTTTCATTACTCGCAGAAGTTATGCATGCAGCAAAGTTTGTTTTGCAACTAATTAGGACTTCATGCAAAAAGGGTGTCACATCCTCCAGGCAATTTGACTAAGTGTATAAAAGCATTTGCTACGTAGAACTCTTCTAATCACTTTTCTTAAACTCTTCTCCTTGGTGATCCGGGTAAGTCAATTTTGAATCAATTATTTATTGCTATCTAAATATTATCAAATGATAGGTTAAATTTAGGAAATGGCAAGGGGGTATTCTTCCAGAAATATGCTTTCTATTGTCCTTTAGTTTTAAGTCAATTTAAGTTTTACACTTTAGAGGTGAAAGCTGGCATTCGCAAACGACGTCGGTGTTCAGGACAGCAGCTCATTTACACCAGGGACGGCATATAAAATGCCCTCAGAACTCTGAAGAGCCTCAGTAATTTCATACTGGCAAGCATTCTTTTCATATTATAAAAACTAGGTTTCATTAAAGAAATTATCATTTTAAAAAATTATTTTTTTTTGTGATGTTCTCACCCTCAGCTCTCTCCAAGGAAGCGACGGTGTCTTTTAACAGTTGGAGAACTTGTCCTAAATATTTTCAAAATCCTAGAGACTGGAACTCAGGCTTTTCTTACTAAAAAGCCACTTTACTACTGGTTTTGTTTAAAATCTATTTATAGTGCTGAATTCCAAATCTAGAAGGAATGTACAAGAAGGAATGCTCCTCCTTCACCTCTTTTCATGAGGACTAGGACAAGCTCTGACAAATTGTCCATCTGTGTTGGACAACTCAAGGGTCTCTACCCTTAAGACTGATCTATAGGAGCAATTCCTTTTCCAAAGGCAAATTTAGCCCTTTCTGATCTAGTTCTTTAGCTGGTCAAAATATTCGGTTGTTGCCTTTTTTTTTACCTTCAAGTTAAAGACATAGGATCAATTAGAAAAAGCTGAAGGTGCAGCCCTGATGTGTGGAGAAGGCAATGATGGCGAGCGGCTAAAATGAGATATTTAGATGGAAACACAAGAAATTTGCCCTGAATTTTCTCTCTCCTGCAGACTCCTGGGGTAAACAGTGGGACTTATTTGGGAAATCACTTCAAGCCGATCCTTTATGCCAGCCCTTAATCTCTTCCACATCAGTTTCATGCTGATAAAGTGAAGAAAATTATCACTTCTCCCTCACTCTGTTTGCCTCGCCTAATTAGTGTGGGCACAATTCAGGGCAAGGACAGCCTGTTAATCTATAATTATACAATGCCCAAGAAAATCTGGCCTTGATATCAGTTACAGTTTTAAAGAGCTGTGTGATTTCAAATATAAGATAATGTAATCAAGATGATATTTAATGAGACTAATAAAAGATGGGTGGATCTCCATCCGAGCTCATACTGTTCTAATTCTAACCAGGTGAGATGAGGTAACTGGCTTCACCCCCATGTTTTGGTTTTGCCAGCTCCATGAGGATTGAAATTGAAGTTTAACACATGGAGTTGAGTTGGGGTTACAGCAAGGTTTGACTTGGCAATAGGAGTGAGGCAGAGCAGCGCAACACGTTGAAAAGCCTGCGAAGAGGAGAAAAGAAGCAATAGCATAAGAGCATTTTAGGATAAAAATAGTGGTGATGTAGAAAATATCAACAGATATTGAAACAATGAAGTTCAAAAGGGTAACTTAGGAAAGAGAAGAGTTACTGGATGGGAAAAGGAAATTGAACAAACATTTAACTATCACCTGAGCTATTTGCACCTTGTAATTTCCCCTTTTGCCAGCAATCGCAATATCCAGCACACAACCCAATCTTCCCAAAATCTTGATTTCTACTGTGTAAGTGTCTTGCTGGGCTAATAACTGCCTTTTCTCCCCTCCTCCTGTCTTTCAGGTCTGGATCTCTCACATGTCTCCCTACGAGTGCTGCCTGCCGCCGGGGGTGATATGTCCCGAGCCGTTTGCCCTCACCTCCAACGAGACCTGTGTCATTAAATACCCCGATACAATAGTGGACATAGTGGAACCTGACTCGCCACCATATTCCGTGATATATCCCGGCCCAACTCTCACTACTTTCCCTCAGCAAACTATAGTGGGATCTACTGCGCTGTTCGATATCAGAAATTTATTCAGTTTCAAGGGATCTCCCGGTTTTAGGGGTATGTGTGGTTCTGGGACAGCGTGTAATTCAGGATTACCATTTTATGAGACAGGAAACTTTAATCCTTTTTCTCCTCACTTCTCCAATCCATTTTGTTATAGAACTTGCAGGCCAACCTAATTCCAACATGGATATCTGTGGATAAAGGGAAAAGCAGAACTGAACAGTAAGACAGATCACGGCTAAGTCTATGGATAATGGATTATAGAAGTGCTGAGCTCCCACAGTTCCCAGTGGAGTCCATAAAAGCATGGCTTCCTGACACTAGACCTGCATGAGGACTAGAATTTCCAATCTGCAAGAAACTGAAATTCCAGTATTGATCTCATTCAAAATTAGGATGAAATAAAAAAAAAAATAAAATAGAATTTTACCAAGAAACAAGATTTTCAAAAATATATTTTTGGTTTGATAAAAATGTGTCTCTCAATAAATTTAAGTTTTTATGCCAACATTGACTTTTTATTATCAATTTCTCTCAAAATAAAACACATAAAATATTTCAAAAATTATATAACTGAAAATCTTGGGTTCCAAAATGAACTCTTATCAAATTTCATATTGACTTGTGTATTTTGCTGAACCAGCATTTACCATTAAAAAAAAATAAATCAGCTCTACTTGGCATTTCTTAAAATTAGGCATTTGTAAGTCTTTCTTGTGCTTTATTTCTGCTTAGACCCATGCTGTGATGGTTTCCCAGCTTATTTTTCTGCCTATATCTTGTTTGATTCAAGCCAGGGCAAAAAAAAAAAAAATAACTTCAAGCAATTGTAATAGCAGATTTCTCTGTAAAATACATCTGATCAAAGAAGAACAATTATGCAAAATCATGGAACTGGAGACTCATTGTAGACCCTCATGAAGTCCTGGAACTCTTCTGATTATATCCTATCCATCTTATTTTGCGCATGTATATTCAGCTTCTCATTCCCATTAAATACTGTCATGCAGCATGCAGGTTTTGGGTTTCCTTTTTTCTCTACACTTCATTTTTGAACCCTTGTGAGTCCCACCACAGGTGGCATCATCACCTTCCTGAGGCTCAACACCCACACTGACATTAACTAATCATCACCCAATACATCAGTATTCTTCAAAAATTCATGCAAACTGCATTTCTGCATGCAAGAAAGACACTGCTGTTCCCTGCCTAGGGCAGAGCCAGTCCACCTCCAAAGAGGTTCACAGAAACCTGTATGGAGCACCATCAGAGCTCCTCCACACTCCTTCCCAGGCAGGTTCACACACAACAGATGGAATTTTTTGGATTAACTGAAGTACTAGAATGAATTTCACGGCTTGCTCACAAGGCTATTCCCCAAAAATAGGACAAAAATGATTGACCAAGCATGGAGAGGCAGCAACAGGGCACTATAACCCTCTCTCTGGGTCACATCATTAGGACAACTTGCGCAAGAAGAATCTGCAACGTGGATACGTGCAACTTAATAGTGTGAAGCAAATATATATATATATATATTGGCCAACGTACGGCAATAGCTAGGACTAATGAGTTTTTAGGCTGAGCATTAATGTGCTCACATTCCCGCCCAAGGGACACTACGGGCCCCACAGAGGAGTGATTCTGCTTTTAATTATCTATGTTTCGTGACTCAGAAGGATCATTCACTTCTTCCTCTCACTCAGTATTCTGTGTTTTTGAATTTTATCTTTTTTTTTTTTTTAAAAAGGACAAATATAAGTGGATCATTTTTGGCTGGACCAGTAGCAGTAAATCCATGAAAAACTACATCAAAGTTCACACCCTTGAGTCAGAGACAGAAGCTGCTACCTCACAAGATTTTAAGAGACCTTTTCCCCACTGTAATTTCCAGGGGACTCTGTTTCCAAATATCCCCCAGGATATTTTCTCCATCCTAATCTACTCAAGTTCCTGAAGTCTGCAAATTAAATCCACAACGTCTTTTTCCATAAATCAAACCCAACTTCAGATGGCTCCTGTGTGATCCTTTCAGTAATAACAAATACAGTTTTCAGACTGCTTCATAAACATTAATTATATTTGTACATGTGCAGAGCATTGCAAAACTAAGCTTCTGCCTTCGGATTTAGACATCCAAATGATGAGCAATACCTACACTTTAGAAATACTTGTATGAGGATTGCAAGCAGTATTTTTCAGGTGAGATTATTATTTTACATTTTTTCCTTAAAAAAGTTTTTTTTAATTTTAAGCAAATTGCCCCAGGCATAACTCAGTGTTTTTTAAAGTGCGTGGGACAAATCCCAACACAGTGGAAGCCAAAGATCTCTCTTCCCTTCAGCAATCCGGTACAAATCATGCTCGGTTTGCCTTGTGCATGAAGACATAATCATAGAATGGTTGGGTTGGAAGGGACCTTAAGGATCATCTAGTTCCAACCCTCTGCCATGGGCAGGGACACCTCCCACTAGACCAGGTTGCTCAAATATATTCATGTATTTTAAATATCAGTACCCTGTAACAGTCTAACCCCATGAAGGTGTCTCCAGTAGTGGTCTATTTAATAACAGATCAGCAAGTCAATCATTCATAGCCATCTTCCACCACTAAAGACACACCAATATTTACCACCACCTCATCTGTCCTACAGATTTAACCACAATGTTTGTCCTCGTGCCTGCGGTGGAGGATCCTTCCTCATTTGGACCGAAGCCTGCAACCAGAGGATGGTGTCTGTCCTTTTTTGCTCCTTCCCCAAGGTTCTGTGGAAAACCAGTGTTGGTCAACATTACCATAAGTGACATTACACATGAGACATAGGTAATTTTGCTGTGAATACCCTCAGCTGCGATGTGGCCCAGGCCTTTGGGCAATAGCCATGCTATAAAGGAGGGCAGGCACACGTGGCACTGGTGTGAGCACTGGGAATCTCCACATGGCTGTGGTCTGCAGGAAGGGGAAGGACCACTCGGGCTCAGATTGTGTACTAAAAGTCTGTGCTTATTCCCTTGCACAGTTTTCGTACAGCCTGGGTTTTGATTTAATCAGATTTCCACTCCCAACTGCCTCTAGCAATGGGAAGTGCCTCTCTGAGGGTCGGCCGGGGCAAAGTCATTCACTGGGAAATCTCCAAGTGTCCTCAAGGAAAGAGTTTCGAAATATTTCTTAAGTGCTTTGTATTGATTTACATAGGCAAAGTGCCTATTATAAAGTTAACATCAGGTAACTCAATTTACAGGTCCTAGAAACAGATCTGTACTATCAAGTAGCTATTCATCTGGCTCAGGTGCATCTGATAATAAGCCTTGAATGTGCAAAGGGATTGTTCATTACTTCCAAAACTTTCCCATGCAGCAGACTCTCTGTTCCCGGTTCTCCCAAACACCCTTCTCTTCCCCTGTCCAGTTCCAGAGAGCTTCTCCGATGCGCAGGACCAGCACAGACCACTCTCACCATGTACATTCTTGTTCTTTCCTTATTTCATGAGTTTGCAACTTCTCTTACGTTGTTCATACCAAGATTTTGGTGTGCCCTCTCAACGAACTTTTAAGCAATAACACCTACATACAGTTATTTAGTAAGAAACGAGTTGAAAATCCTCATGTCAAACATGTTTTTACTTTGCCTGCAAAGAACACTGGAAGAAATGAATGGGATGAATCAAACCATATCTTATCAGACTCCTTACATTCAAATATCAAGTAATAACATAATTTTAAGTTATGCACAAAAGTTTCATTCATGATACTTTATCAATATATCATTAGTTCTAGCCCTTGAGCTTTGAGCACTTCAATGTCCATTAAAATTCACCCCCTCAGGGTGTGTGGGAGCAGAGGTCCAAGTGCTGGGCAGCGTTTCTCACCTTCTAACCATCCCAGGTCTGCCAGGGAGGACACAGGATGACTCACATCAGATTTAGCTGCCTCACCCACAGATTGCTAAAAATACTTCATTCATTCTCCTGCATAATGTGTTTACATTCCTGTGGTTTGTTCCTGATTAAATAACTTCAGGTTTCCATGCCATAAATTGTCTTTAAAATTTGAGATGAATGTGTGGGATTCCCCGGGGGGGAAAATTCACTTGTTAAATATATGCTGTTGAAGGCTGAGCTCAAATACTTTCAAAGAACTTTGGGAAGGCTGTACATCATCTTCCACAGTATTTCAAATCAGTATTTCAGCAAGCTCTGATGCCACACAATGGAAAAATATCCTTCCTTTTTATATCCCAAGATGGATGTTGTATGTCCTCTACTCATTAAGGAACAACTATACTTTATATCAAAGGTTCAGATCTGCACATGACATTTTAAATAAAATGACTGAAAGTGATAGAGAGATGTTAAAGCTTGATAAAACAAACCTACACCAGCTGAGGGTCTAATTCTGTATTTCTAACATTTTCTTAGGTCTCTCATCCCAACCTCTTGTTCAAAACATTCAAACTATGATGCTGAGGGTCCCCTTCATGAGTAATTTTTTTTTTTTTTCCCCTCCTTCTTAGGTCAATCTGAACCTCTAATTTCAGTTTATACCCATCACCTTCCATCCCCCTGCCATACACCTCCACCAATGGCTCAGCTCCATCTTCTCCTTAACTTGTGCTCACCTGGATTGACGGTTCAGCCTTTTACTTTCCCGTATTCATTCCTGATCTATAAAGGGTGACAACCGTTCCTTCCCCACCCTTCAACAGGTCAGACAAATGATCCTAGATTCAGGGACTGTCCCTTATGTTGGTATTTCATAGCCAACGCAATGTAGCCTTCATTTTGATTATGACATTCCAGGTAATATGAAGCTGATGTACACAGTTATAACGAGACTGGTCTGCTCCTCATCTAACTCTAGGAAACCAACCAGCATCTTCAGCATCAATTTTTATATACATATTGAAGAAAGATAACAATTCGCTTCAGACAAGGGCTGATAACATTACACATGACAGAAGTTTGTTACCTACACACTGCTGCCTGATGCTGTAGTGAAGAGCTGGGGTGGGTGAGAAAAAGGAAAACTCAAGACTGAAATGGAAAATTAGGCCGGTTGTGTAATACTGTGTGGGGCAACCAGAGGGAGCTCTGGAGGCCAAACATGACAGAGTTAACTCAGCATCTTGTGTCCACGTCACTTTGGTTTCCACCTACACAGCAACAAACAGGATTAACCAAAAAAAAAAACTCAACCTGCTGGGATCAGGGAGAGCATGCAACATAGGTATAAACCGAACAGATTGCAGGTAATGTAAATAACTTAATTTGCTTTCCTGCCCTGAACGAGCCAGCATTTTAATTTTATGGTATTGTGATATATTTCAGAACAGTTCTGAAATACCGTGGTGGTGGAGATGTCTTTCTTCTACCCAACTCCCTTAATTCCCTTTCCTTCTGTGGTCCTCCAAAAATTATTTCCTTTAAGTTTATAACACCAGCCAATATTTTGTGGACAGCTTTTTGTTATTTTTCTGTATTCAAAAATCTAGTTTAACTCCAGCTAGAAGTCAACAAAAAAGTACAAGTCCTGGGTTCTCCTACTGCATTCAGGGGTTTTTCACTGCTCTGCTAAGCTCTAGAAATGTGTTGGTAAAGACAAAGAAAAGCCAGTGAAACTCCCAAAACTGTGGGAGTCCTGACAAGGCTGGAAAGCAAGAAGCCAGACAACACACACCATGAGGCCACCATACCATCATTTCCTCTTTTTACCCACCAAATCTTATCAAAAGACCTTCAGAAAAGGATCTGTCCCTTCACCCTGTCATATACCCAGTCCACGGATTTATTTATTTTTCCAGTAGCTGAAGAGATTTGTTAAATCATCTGCCATCAATTAGGATTTATGAGGTGTTTCTGGAAACACCCTGCATAATTAAACACCATGGGAATGTTCTGAAGACTGAAAATGTTTCACAAACACTTATTAATACGTTACCTATGCAAATAGCTGCATTATGATAATAGCTGGAGGTGACGCCTAGTGTTGGGCAATAGCATCACCTTTAAGGAGATATATCAAGGTCATTTCTGGCATTGTCCTAATTATACTGTGATTCATTGCCTCAAACTTCGGATTATTCAACTTTCACTTGCAGTTTGTATAAAATCAGAGAGCCACAGTTTCTGATAGTGTAAAAAAAAAACAGTGGATCTATACATTAATACAGAATTAACTCTTGCTACTGATCTGCACCTGTTTCAGTTTACACTTGCCTAGTGAGCAGAATTCTTGCTGATATAAAATATGTTGAGATGATGTAAGCAAGTAGAGCCTCTTTGAAGTGAAGAGACTGAATGTTGCAGACCTGCATCAGCAAAGTATCCATCCCCAAGCATTTTCCTTTGATTATTTCTTCATTAGCAAGCACTCCTGACTCAGCTTTACAAACAAAACTTCTGTGCTCTGAAGTTGAACAGAACTGGTTTGGCCACATAAACCATATCTGAGCGAGGCAAGAGGTGTTATTACCCCATCCCTGCCTTCCACAAGGATATAATTTTCTAAAACAATTTAAAATTAATAGGTGCTGACAATATTAACCTTCTATATTGTGGTGTATGCAGTCTGCATTACTCTTTGCCCTTTATTCCCTTTGTTAGTCACTCTAGACAAGACAAAAACCAGGGGGAAAATAAGAAAATTCTGTATAGTTTTGCTACATTATGAGAGAATTTTGAAGAGTTAATTATGTTGTAGTTTAGGGACTGCATGTTAATATGACAGCCAGGATTCAGTTCCTAGTTCTGTCAGGGATCTCCCAAACACCACAGAGATCAACTGGGAGGAAAATCTGGAGCGCGGAGCTAGAATCCTTCTACAGGGGACAATTTCATACTTTTTGTATGTGCTTTAATATCCATGTTCTGAAACAGCAATTTTGGGGTGCATCCTTGGAGGGGAGTGGTCTTCCAGTTAGGAATTACCAAAGAGAGCCAAGAGATACTGAAAACTTACGGAGGAGAAGAAAAAAAGAAATCTAGAAACTATATTTTTTCAGCTGAATTGAGAGCTCCTCTGACATAACATGACGTTCATCTGACCTTCCTAGGACCAACTCATGAAAACCGGAGGCTGCCTCTGCCACGGCACCTTCCCACGGACTGAGCACTGCCCCAGCCAGGACTGAGGGATTCAATTCTGCCCCTGTGCACAGGGAGGTGCTGTGCGTGATGGGAGGCTCCACGGACACAGAAGCTCCCATGGACACAGAGGCTCCCTCCGGTGGCAGAGGCCACCAAGAGGACCTTGTCCAAGTACGCCTGCAGCACACCCATTTTCCCAGAAATCAAATCACTCTTCCCTCTGGAGGGAAGAAAAAGGCAGGCACATTTAAATGTATGTGTTTATGACATGATGCATTGATGGCATTAATTATTCTTATTTTATGAGGCATCCCTAAAGATCCCCTGGGCTGTGGAGCTTATCAGGAATATTCTGGAGACATCAGGAAACGAGATTTCAAAGAAGTTGACAAACATCTGTTAGTATGTCATACATGGAAATTATTTTATGTTAATAGTAATAACATCCTAGTGGATTTAGACTGCTCTGACCTCATGCGGAATGAAATATGTAAAACATTTATTTAATCAACTCCTCATTTTAAGCCTCATAATTGGAGATGGCTTCATTTTTCTTTAAAAGATAACTCTGTGACAGTTTTGCTCTTTAAAGTTTCTGCACCCGATACTTCCTCTGGCATAGGCAAGAACACATCTGTGTCCTCATTAACGTGCTATCAGATGAAAAACAAGCCCTGTGTTTCTAGAGTTTTATCTCGGCCAGGAGACAAGCGCTAGATGATAACTGGTATTTCCAATAAGGAAAGTAAATCCTGTGTGTGCTGACACACTGTGCCACTGACATCTCAGAGACTCCCTTTAGCAAAGATACGTCCCCAGAAGTCAATTAATTCTCAGCGTACTTTTAATCCTTAATGAAATCAGTGGAGCAAAACCAGGAAATTTCAAGATGAAAGAACCTGCAAGGTCCCATCTGCATTTTGGATTATTACCTAACTCAGCTCTAGATAATCATAAACAGTGAGCAAAACAATTACTGCAACTACAGGAGTAATACATGCAACAAAGTTTGCTTCATAAGTAATTAAAGCCCTTTACACAAAGGGTGTCTCAGCTCCTCCAGGCAATCTGAGAAAGGGTATAAATACTCTCTCCCGCGCAAGGCTTTTCAAGCTACTTCTCTTGACTTGTTCTCTCCGGTACACTGAGTAAGTCTGATTTGACCACTATAAAAACCTTGAGTTTAATTTTGCTTTAGCATGATTTTTTTTTTTTTTTAAATCGGGACTAAATCCGGCATAAAAGTACTGAGTCTCAGAGACATTAGTAAGCATCTTTCTATAGATGCTCTCTATGCTGGATAAAGGATGTAAAAATAAAAGCAAGGGCTTTTCAAGACTGCTTTGGGCTGTTAATTTTATGGGGAGAATTAGGAATTTCAATCTCTTAATTCTCAAAAATTTTCAGAAGGGCTCCGAGAATAGATTTCAACATTGGTTTTGCATATATGGCATGATATGGGGATTCAGCAGCTGTTAGGTGGGGGGATTTCATAGATAATTATCCTATGATTCTATAACTATTGAAGTCAAATCCTTGTTGGAAGTCAGTTCTGTGTAGCTATAGGCATGCAGTGTTGCTGCTGTTTGCAATCTACCCATCCTCAGCTCATTTAATTGGAGTCACAACGAGCTACACCAAGTGATTATTAGATATTATTACTTAAGCTTTCATGTCTAACTATTAAAACTTTGCTAGTATTTCAATGTGTTTTTACAGAAATTAATTTACACATTTTTTCAGATCAAAGCTACATTCTAACCTAAGGGTGTTTGGGGGGAAATGCTATGCATGGGGTTTTGACCTTTTTCTTTTTTTTCCCAGAATGATGCATTTAAGGATACTTTTGCTTTCCTCTGAATATAGTTGAGACAAGTAAATTGCCCAAAAAGCTCATTGCCTTGCCCATTCTCCTATGCCCACATGTTGCTGGCCCCAAGGCGAAACAGCACTGAGGTCCTCAAGTGGAGGAAAGTAACTTTCAGGATATTTTCACTTGCTGCTTGGCAATATAATAGTTTATTTATAGAAAGTGTTGCTGGCTACATATTTTAGGATCCTGTATACTTCTTCTCCATAGATAAGAGTTACTAATTTCAGAGATTAGCTCCAAATCACCCACTATCTGTCTTAAAAACATTCTGCATTTTCTGTTTGCTTGTTGTAAGGATCCTGCAAAGCTGCCATCTCCCCTAGTCTTCGTCTTCCACATGTTCCCAAGGATGGCATTTCTAGTGCCTGCAGCACAGGACTTAACTGAGAATAAAATGATACTTTTGCCTTATTCATCGCTATAAGCTATCTTTGATTTACAAATTTTTTTTTAAAAGCACAATGCTATACCATGGAGAATTAGGTTTTATGTGAAAATTTAATCTGTAGACAGAAATAAACACTATTAAATGCATATACTCTAGCTGAAGCTGTGATTTTTTTATTTGGGCTGACAATATCACCACAATATAAATATTTCAAGTAATGTGTCTTACTTATTAAACCAGTATTTCTAACCCTCCATTTATTCTTAACCCTTCACTTTTTTGTGTTTTAGTGGAACATTTTAATGCCTGATAATAACAGGCATCCGCAAGGAAAAGAATAAAGGAAATTTAGCAGACTGCTAAACAGATTACCCAATTCTTAAATCTATTACAAATACAGGTATTTTTTTTTTCCCCTCTCTCCCTTACACCCCAGCTGTAAACCACAGACGCTGCTCTGAGAAGCTGCGTGTGGGAGGAAGGGAGATGCTTTGGGAACTAGTTCAGACTTGTCTCCAGGAAATATTACACGGGACTGGGAGGTTTCAGAGGCAGCACACAAAGAAAGGGGAGGATTTTTGCTCCAAGAGGAAGAGAAGCAAAAAAAGAAAGCTTAAAACAGCAAATTAGAAAGGACAAATAGGTGCCAGCTAAGTAAAAGGTGGCGGATACAAGAAAAGGAGCTCAACTGCTGTCTTTATCCAAATTATGTCTGTCTAAAGATCTCTTATAGGCAAGCTTAGAAGCGTCAATAACCAAGTGCATGTTTTTGAGGTGGGTTGGGGTTTTTTTCTTCTAATTCTGCACATAAATTGCAGGCACTCCCCTACCACAACCAGGTGATGGCCTCCAACCAGCTGGCGTGCACCAACCCCTGCGAGGCAAAGTGTCCCCAGCCCCTGGCCACCAGCAGAAACGAGCCCTGTGTGGTGACCTGTGGTGACTCCCGGGTGATTATCTACCCACCGCCCGTCGTTGTCACCTTCCCAGGGCCCATCCTTACTACCTACCCGCAGCAAACCGTCGTGGGAGCCTCCGAGCCCTCCGAGGTGGCCCTGGCAGAGCCCCCTGCTGCGGCACCTCTGCCAGCAGAGGTGACAGGGAGGCTGGAGGCAGCAACGGAGAAACTTGCCCCCAAGATCATTGCCCGACCAGAGCCACGGTGCGCCCCGAAATACTCCTACAGCTATTCTTCCCAATGGACACATCCATGCAATTCATACCGCTCTGGGAAACGGTGGACATACTAAAGCCCAGCTGGGACATGCACAGAGTAATTTAAAGCAGCAGCAAAGGAAACTCGAGATGTAAATTGGGGGTGGAGCACATAGACACCAGCCCCAGTGCTGGGTGCTGCCTGGCTCCACCTGAAAAGAATAAGAGCTGTAAATGCTCAGCACCTGGAAAAGGCAGGCTCATGTGTGCATTTTCTCATTTTGCCTTTAGTTTAGATCTGTTAGCCTCTGGCTTTCCAGTTTAGTCATCTGCTTACATTGTGCTTTGTCTTATTTCAGTTATATTATTGGCACTGAACTTAGAGAGGTGACTTAGGATGCTAGAAACTGCACACAGCAACTGCACCAAAGGAGAAAAAACATTTTTTATAGACTGTAACACGTTGACCCTGGTGATTAGCCAGAGCCTCACTGAATCCCTGGAAAGATGGTCTTTATATTCTGTACGATTTTATTCCAGAATTGTAGAAAAGCTGTCTCTTTCCAAATAAATTTTCTGTACCAAAGTATGTCTTCTGGTTTTCATTACCACATAATCATTCTCTTATTATCAACTGAATTTGTGGAATATTTATCCTCAGTCATAGGCATTCTGTGTTTCTTCTTTGAGTGCAAATGTCACAAAATCCCAGGAATACTTGTCTATGCAGTGTCATTAAACACGTGCTGAACAATTGACACTCCCCAGGACCAAGTTCAGTCCCTGGCAGCTGCTGCTTGTAAGAGCAGTCCCTGCAAGTGCTTGGGCAATGCTCAGCTCCAAATTTAGCATGTCCATCTCAGTACAGAGCAACTTTTCATCTCTTTGACCCAAACCCAAAGTAAGACGTGAATACCTGGGTGCAGCTGACAGGGTGGAGAAACGTGCAGCCCATGCAAGGCCCTCTGACACATAGAATCATAGAATTGTCTAGGTTGGAAGGAACCTTTAAGATCATCCAGTCCAACCATCAACCTAACACTGCCATAAACACCACTACATGGTGCAGAGCTTCCCTGAGGTCACAGGGGAAGGATGCCCTCAGGCCACCTAAAGGTGACAGCACTGATGAATGCACTGGCCACATTGCAGGGTGCAAGCTCTATGCATCACCTGGAGCATCATCACTCACCAGCGGGAACCGGGTACAGAGTATGAATGGGGAAGAAATACGCCACAAATTTCGCTTTCATTCCTCTACAAACCTCGCATAACAAAAAGTAGTACTTCACCTTTGTAATCTGCCTCTGGTAACAAAGCTAATCATTTGCTAGTAACTCCCCTACCTTGAAGTTCAAAAGCTTTTTCTGAGAGAAATTCAGAGGTTCCACAAATGTTTTTAGCAAATGGATTGTTATCTAGGGATCTGGACACAAGTGTTATGAGGAGCAGCTGAGGGAGCTGGGGATGTTCAGCCTGGAGAAAAGGAGGGGAGATCTTCTCACTCTCTACAACTCCCTGAAAGGAGGGTGCAGCCGGGGGGGGTCAGTCTCTTCTCCCAAAGAACAGGCAATGGGACAAGACAAAAAGGCCTGAAGTTGTGCCAGGGGAGGTTTAGGATGGATATTAGGAAAAATTTCTTCACTGAAAGGGTTATCAGACATTGGAACAAGCTGCCCAGGGCAGTGGTAGAGTCCCCAACACTGGCGGTATTTAAAAGCCAGGCAGACAAGGTGCTGAGGGACATGGTTTAGTGGTGGTTTTGGCAGTGTTGGGTTGATGGTTGGACTTGATGATCTTAAAGATCCCTTCAAACCTCAACCATTCTATGATTCTGTGATTCAATCTGACATTTCACATCAGTGCTCACTTCTTGACATAATTTCAGCCACAGTGAAGAACAAATTCAGAGCGAAAAAAATTGTTCATGGAATGTGGATTCTTTAATGTAGATGGAAAATGCAACAGACAGTGACAGCAGGAAATAAAACAACACAGAAACAATTAATTGGAAACATGAAAATCATAAGGCTGCAGCAAGGTACTACCCAGGGATCCACCCGAGAGATTCCCCCTCCTATCGCAGGTTGGGGGTCTCAGAGCCGGGAAGAGCAGAAGAGACTCATCCAAGGACGAGAAAAGTTCTGCTGTATGGCAAATGGAGGGGAGTTTTTGGAGGTAGAGCTGGAAACCCTAAAGCCTCCAGCTGGAGATCAGCAAAGTTACTCTGTGCAAATAAACAAGTAGCTGCTTTGTCACCGCCAAAGGAAGGGCTGAAAGCTTTGTTCTGCATCTGGTGATAGAATACAAGAGGTGCTACTTGTGAAGACCGAGGGCAGAGGCAGCACTGAACTCCAAGGATATTTGGGATTTAGCAGGGCCCACAGTTGCCACTGAGGTACCTGTGGCCTCGGGCCCAGCCGCCGTATCCACAGCTCCCAAAGCCTCCATAGCCCCCAGAAAGACCATAGCCTCCAAAGCCGCTATAGCCCCCAAGGCCTCCATAACCACCATAGCCCCCAAGGCCTCCAAAGCCGCCATAGCCTCCGGACATCCCATAGCCCCCAAAGCCTCCAAAACCACCACGGCCTCCAAAAGAGCCACCGTAGCCCCCTCCAACGGCGGGGGCTCCCAGCGAGCCAACAA
>JAOXJK010000016.1:1865614-1904774 GCA_025774025.1 Xenus cinereus | reverse complement strand
TGTCCCTGCCCATGGCAGGGGGGTTGGAACTCGATGATCTTTAAGGTCCCTTCCAACTCTAACCGTTCTATGATTCTGTGATTCTATGATTCTCTGTCCATCATTTACATTAATATACTGACTGGTGGCATCCTGGGGGGACTTTGTGTCCCTAGTGCTGACAGAGCACTTCACAACCCTTGTCCCCGAAAACACACTCTTTTCTTCCCTTCTAGCCCTCAGAAATTTGGGAAAGGCCGCAATTCCTCCCTTTACTTAATTGAAACTGTTACCAGATTTAAGGTTAATATATTTCAGCATAATTGGGCTGTAATAGTCTTTATTATAATGTTTTAAAGTGGAAAAAAAATTAGTCCCAGGTCTCTATAGAGAGTATATAAAAATGTTCCAGCGAGCAGAATATTGCCCTATTCCTGGAAACCAAATGCAAATGTCCTTGTTCCAGAATCACAATTTTCTATCACATTCCCATTTAACAGTTGAATTTCATTACCAGCCAGTGGAACGTAAGGAAAAAAAAAAAAGCCTATATTAAAAACAATGGGAAAAAGCATCAAGGACGACGTGGTGGCTTTTCCTGTCTTGATGTTGGTCTTGAAAACTCAAAACACTGCCTTGATCTTCCACAGAGGCACCGGGTAGAACAAAATCCATTTCTACAGGTGTCGTTTAATAATTAGCTAAATCCAGGGACTAAAAGCTGGAAGACAGAATGAAAAGGGGGAAAAAGAGAGGCAAATAGTCCTTAAAATAAAAATAAGGTGAAACAGTACTCATTCTCCCCAGAGTGTTTTGGTAGCTCTTGTCTGCCAGCTGCCCTTGGCCAGGGAAGCAGTGAGAAAGCGCCATCATCTTCCTCCTCATACAGCCACAGCTTCTCAGTTGTAGGACCAAGAGGTTCTATAGCCTCTACCCATAATATTCAGGGGGAGGAAAAGTCAATAAAAATCAGTTGTGACTCTGCTTCCTTCCAAAATGAGGGCTCTGAGTACACTTCCCTGAACTGACTGGCAAAAATGCCCCGCTGCTGTGCCTTGGAGGTGGTGACCACTGGATATTCATTTCTCCTACCAAATTATTTAAGTCCAAAGGGCAAATTCCTCCCACTTCTACATCAGGGAACCCCTAATCTTTCAACCCAGATCTTTCCAAGTCCTTTCCAACTAGGGCTGTTTAATGATTCTTTGATAATATATAAAACACAAACTTCTTTCAAAATTTAAAACCTGGTGAGTCCACAGTTGCCTATGACTTCAATATCAAATCACAGCCAGTGATGGATCATGTCCTAATCACATCACAACAGCAGCACTAAATTATTCTAAATGAACCATCTATTTGGAACACACCAAGTGAAAGCCCAGAGTTGTAGAAACGTGCATAACCAGAGCTACAGCTAAAGTTTCTCACAGCTACAAAAGTCCGTGTTTCTCAGCTTGAGGAGGGCAAGTCTCTACAAGAAAATCCTTGAATACGCAAAGTTAACAACTTTGTCACCCGATCCTTGTGAGGCTATTGATTTCAAAATATTTAAGGAAATGCAAGTGAGAAATAAAACCAGAAATACAGTATTGATGCAGCATATTTTTTAATGAGTGAAAGGCAGATATACTTTTAGAAGCATACAAAACTGAAAGACTACATTCCAAAAGACACATTACACCCCACCTACACCATTCAGACAATGTTTTGTACATCGTTGCAACAAACATAAAAGCCAGTTTGTAAAGAACTGCAGTATCAAGAAGCAAGCTTTTGATCAAGAGGAGAGTTCCGGTGGCAAGAGAGGAAGCAGACACACAACAGAGTAAAGATAAATCAATGCAAGCACTTCAAGAGCAGCGCAGAGCACTCAACACCTCGGTGGGAGGTGGCTGCTGTCACCAGGGCTCTGCACATCAGGGACCGCTGCTGCCAAGATTCCCCGTCAATCCGTGCTCGCCAGGCCAGGGTTGATCTTCATTTCAGGGATGTTCTCACTGGGTTTAGCAGGAGTAGCAGCTCCCGTAGCCGAACCTTTGGCCGTATCGTGAACTGAAGGGGTAGCCGTAGCGGCCAGAGTAAAAGCCTGGGTAGCCATAGCAGTCCCCAGAGCCATAGAAACCCCTATAGCCGCCATAGAGGCCCCCATAACCGTAGCAGTCCCCAGAGCCATAAATGCCCCGGTAACCATACAGACCACCATAGCCGTACCGGTCCCCAAAGCCGTAAAGGCCCCGGTAGCCGTAGAGGCCTCCATAGCCCCGGTAGCCACAAGGGCTCCCACAGTCGTAGCCTCGGTAGCCATACAGGCCCCCATAATTGCAGGGAGAATAGCAGTCATCCTCGCACTGGCCTTGGAGGAAAGTCATCTTTCTGCGATGGAGGTAAACCTGAAAGGCAGCAGCAAGGAGGAAAGCAAAAGGAATAAATACTTGCAGTGGCAGTAACAGCCTTGGAGCCCAAAGACTTCTTCACTGGCCCCAGGAAGGACAGAAACAACATTATAACCAAATCCTTCAACTCCTTATTACATCCCTTTTCTATTTCATTTCATTTACCCACTGTTTTTAAACTATTTTTTTTTCTTCTCACTTACAAAGATTGGTGAAGGCACTATGGAACATACCTGCTACAGATCAAAACCTCCTTGCTGGTGTTCCAGGATTTTTCTTAAAGACTACTGTTAGGAGTTAACAATCCTAAATTTATTTTAGGATATCAGCTTTGCATAAAGCTCTGTGTTTCCAAATCCTTCAAGAAAGCTTAAAGTGTCTGATGTTTGCCACGATAACACACTTCAGCTTTTGGGCCCATTGTTCCAAGTCCCATTTCAGCAATTTACACCAATTTTGGCATCTGGAAATGCTGACAGCACACTCAAGAAGCTACGGAGAGTTAACACACATGAGAACATCTGCTGTCTTGCCAAGCAGACCTGAAGACATCCCTTAAAATAAAACAGATCTATGGAAGAGACCGCTGAGGGCCACGGTGGGGAAAACCTTCTCTAGCTCTGCTGGAAGCAGCTCTGCAGATCTACCAGCCAGATAACCCAGGTACCGTACTGGGGAGCAATCCGTACTGGGGAGCCAGATACCCGAGGTACCAACAGGACCAGGAAAGTTTCAGCCCTGGCTTTTAAAGCCACAAGTTCCTGCAGCGCAGCAGGCGCAGGTGCAAGGCAGAGAGAACGAAATCTTAAATTTCAGAGAAGCCACAATCCCAACATAAACCATTAAACTGCAATTTCTAATCCTTACAAAGAGACCAAATGGAGAAAAGACTTACCAAGTTCACCGGGAGGAGGAAGGTGAGAGAGCTGATGAGAAGCCTAGAGCTCCGAGCCCTTTTTATACTGGTTCTTTGCCTGCCCGGCTTATCTAAGACGCCCTGTGTATTCAAAAGGTTTGTAGCCTTATTGGTTGGAAAACAAATTTGCCTGTACACGTCATATCTTCAATTAATATAATTTTCTTCATTGTTTGGGATTATTAGTGTGTTCCCAGCCTCCCGTATGTCACATATATTACAGGTTTCTTTCATCTTAAGATTTTCTGGGCCAACTGCATTCCTGATACCATTTTATTGTCTTCATTGTCAAAACTGAAGTTTATTTTTATATTCTATAAAAGTGTTTATAAGTTCCCAAAGCCATTGGAGGGAGAGAAATTTTAAGTAAAAGAGGAAAACCTTCCTGCATGTTTGAAAATACCTGTTCTTCCCCCGAAACTCTGATAGACCATGGAACAGGCTTCCCATTTAAAGGAAACATAAACACTTTTTTAGGTATTTTATAATAAACTAAGTAGCAACTTCAGGAAACAAGACCAGCACGAACTACAAATAAATCTTAATTGCATTCCTCCAAAGTGTTCACGGTGAATAAAATTCATGCTGCTGCATGAGCAGAAAGAATGTTTTCAGCAGAAATACGACTACAGCGTTGTTTGCAGTTTAGTTCACTAGAGGGCTTGACCGCGAGTTCAGCGGAACAAAGTGGAGAAAGCATGTACAAACTTGGTCTGGAAAACAAGAAACAGTAAGAATTTTGTGAGATTTACTAAATGCTATTTTCCAAGGAGCCATGTTAATATTTTCTTTGCAAAGGATCAACCACACGTATCAAATGCAGTACAATAGTGAGGAATGGTGGAGTTTGCCACAAAACTCCTTGTATGACCTTCACCTAATTTCTGGCATTAATTTGAATATAAAATAAGGGTAATAATGAGCAAGCAGGATGTTGAGGCTTCCTCCAAATTTTGAATACCAAAGCACTTCATAAACACTCATTAATGTTTTCAATTTGCAAAGTGTTGCACTATTTAAATATTAATAGTTTGTCACCGAAAGACACCCCCAGATTTAATAATATGGTCACTTACAAGACACATCAAGGTCTCTTGTTTCTAAGTCCTAATAAGGTAATGCATTATGTTATATGAAAGTCAAAAACAATTAAAAAAAAACTCTTCTAAAATAGGAAGAAATATTTGGGAACTTTCATAAGGCACTTGAAAAATTTCTTCCAAATCACTGTTGTAGAATCTGAGACCCAAAAAAATCAAGTAAAGCTGTTGGCAGGAGATCCCCACCAATATCAGAGTACAGAGAGGTCATGACGATGCTGAATAGAAGCGCTGCTACATTTCGGCACACCAAAGACAAGCCTACTCCTTTACTCCCCTACACTTTGCACCAGAGATGCAAAAGCCAAGCGAACGGAGTACCTACAAGGAGATTGCGCAACCAGTAATGGTCTGAATATCTTCCAAAATTATTCCTATCCGTCCAACTACAAAGAATTCCGTGCAATTTTACTAGAAATGTGCTGAGCCTATTTCTTCTTGTTTTAAGATGAAAGAAATTCTGAAGGTATTACACGTGTGTCATACCATCAAACTTTGAAAATATGAAAATCACTGACTCCAATTACATCAATTGACGGAATAATGCACGCAACAAGATATGTTGTATAACTAACACCTCAGTTTTAGAAGGTATATATACGGACCCACAACTCCGAAGTTCTATCCACTTCTCTCAAGCTACTCCCCTCAGTGAACCAGGTAAGTCAATACTGACTTTATTCTCTGATATATGTATATTTGCATTTATATATGTCTACATATCTGTCCGTATAAATAATTCTCTCTGTGTGTATGGATATAAGAAAAAGGCACTATTGCATACATATATATGACAGATGTAACATCTGTCTATATGTACAGATGTTCTGTAAGAATTTTTTTGACATTTTGGAGCTAGTCGCAAGCATAAAATTCTCTGCAACCTCAAAGAATTCCTTCACAGAAATTTTTTTGCTCTTACTGCTCTTATTTAAATGTAGGCTTTAACGCACCGAAAATTTGAAGCTTACTGCTACAATTTTGAAGTCATAAGTAATTTCCAGTTCGATTGGTTTTTCAGAATTCAAATCCTTAGATAAAAAAAAATTAGGAAACATTTACTACTTAAGTAGACATCCTGGAAGGAAATTCCTCCATTTCATTGCATTCTTTGAGCTTATCCTACACTGAGTGGTGGCACTACGAGACATAAGGGGATGCATGGGATAGGCTGTTGGACTCATCTGAATAAGCATCAGTGTCTGAACTGGCATATTTTTTGTTAATTTATTCAAATTTCTCCAAACTTTGGGGTGGGAAAGTTCAGTTCTCAGTTGGTAAAACCCGTATTTTCTATGTATAGTCTACTATTTTCAAAAGCTGAGGGGAAAAAAAAATAGAAGAGTTCTTTAGGATTCAGGAGATTAGAAAAATAAATGAGGTAGTTAAGAGGATGAAAAAGACCTGCAGTTGCATTTCTTTGACTCTGTCCAAGCTTTGAGCCTTTCTTCCTGCTGTCAACATCCCATAAACTCACCTGGCTTCTGGCTGTGTGTTTCAGGTTTACCTGCATCAACGAACCATGACTTTCTACAGGGACCTCTATGACGATGGGTTCTACTCACAGTATGGCTATGAAAACCTTTATGGTTTGGGGGGCCTGAATGGCTTCCGATTTGGGAGCCCATACGGCTACTACCGGGACCAGTACCGATATGGGAGCCCATACGGCTTCAGAAGCTTTGGGAACCTGTATGGGAACAGAGGCTTGATCGGTTATGGGGGCTACTATGGGAACGGGGATCTCTACGGATTCGGATACGGCTACCCCTTCTTTTCTCATTTCGGAAACAGATACAACTATTGAAGCTGCTATCCATGCTGAACCAGCAGAAATAGCACCCAAGGAATGAAATGCAGGACACAGATTCATGGCTACGGTTATGGTGCTGAGAAACGCCAAGCACCCGTGCCTCTGGCTGAGCTCAGTGGGACACATGGGTGCCAGGCTGTGTAAGACTACCCCATAGTTACCCTCTCTAACACCTCCTGTCTCTTCAACTATTACTCTAAAGGGCAACTTGAACTGCAGCAAGTACTGAGGCACCTTTACAGCATGTTGATGGAGGAAAGCAAGACTTTCAGGTGTGAGTAAGGTGCCTTTTAAGTGAATTCACGGCCACTTCATATTGCCATAGTAATAGAAGTTTCTGCAACCACCATGAACAGGTCCACTTTGCTCAGCTATAAACTTCACCAAAGATGACACCTCATAGAGAAGGTCCTGCTGTATATCCATGCTGTGCCTCATCCAGCAGTGATTTACAACCTACTCTGCAAGCAAGAAACTTGTCTGGACCATCAAACTCCACCATTTCCACAAGCAGGGAGCATGGTCCAGCATCGGGGACACTCTGCTTGCTGAAGACCCTTTTGTAGAACTGCAAACTTATTCTTTCTGTTACTCACTGTTTCTCATTTTCATTAAAATTACTCTGTTTAATAGTACCAGATGTCCAGTCTTCTCCTTTTGCTTGTGCCCATGTGCCACTGTAAAGGGATGAGCCGCATGTCCACTCTAACCAACCATACAACAAAAGGGAGGTCTAGACTTTAGCTGGTAGAGTGGTTCACCACATCTCCATCTGAAATGCTCCAGCCCAGACTCATTTCCCAGAGCAGGAAGAAGTTCTACCTCATTTTAACTAACCTGTGATCCCAGGTTTACACAAATACTTCTCCAGGAAAGGGCAGCCCCTGACTGTCTGTTTTACCAAAACACTTCTGGAGCAAGCTGGGGCTTGTGCTTGAAAAATAACTTTCCAAAGCAAGAGACTGAGTAGAAGCCTCATGGGCTGCCAAGGAAAGATAACAATGACACTCAAGGTTAAAGACACCTAAGAGAAAAGACCACAGGCAACCAAGTCATGACCATCTGCTGGAGAGAACATCTCCTTTGCAAACTGAACAGCCAGGTTATTCAGGGAGTACCTGTCAGCCTCTACCATGTCACCTTAGGAGATTGAGTAGTCCTGATTTAGATTTAAAATATTAAAGATTATAATCTGGCACAGAACAAGGTGGTTCAACAAGCATAGCCCAGACAAAACTGCACAGATCCCATGCAAGCCCAGTTATACATCAAAGACATCACCAGAGTCAAAAATTTGGTTGCAGAGACTGTGAGGGGACATCTCTGGGATGATTTTCAAGAGATACCCTACGTGGCTACCACTTCTCTTCTCGTGGTGGCCACCTGCACAAGCATTTCCGTATTCCTCAGCTGACAGAGCCAGGTGGAGGAAAGGGTCAAGAAAATAACTAGAGGAGCAGATTGGAGAAGCATTTTCGTAGGCATAAAATCAGCGACAACAGAATAGTCCCTGAGAAGTAAATGCTATTCCTCCAGACCATTTTTTCACATCCACGTCATGGTTTCCACTGAAACCATTTGACCTTGAACTGGACTATAGGAGATGATGAGCCCCACAGATCCATTTCCTTGTCTGGGAAGGAGCACACACAGCCACGAGATGGGCTTGGTCTGCTGCCTCATTGCTCAGAGCTCACCTGGTCGTGTCCTAGTTTGAGCAAGACAGAGCCAGATCAGGATGCCCCAGGAAGAGGGTAAGGGCAGCAACCTCCACCCAAGCCTCCTCGCAGGGCACAGTCAGCAGCAAATCAGTACAACTCTTTGAACCTAGCAAAGCTATTAAGATGTCTTTTGTAATCCTTCTGCTGGCTGCTGTCAGCAGTAATAAGGGCTGGGTCCCCCCAGGAAAACATTAAGAAACAGCAGAGTCTCCCACCACAATAAATTCAGCTTATCTCCCTTGGACACCCTGTGGCACACAAGGCTTTTCCCACCTGTGCGTACAGTGCAGAAGGGTTCACACAGAGGTGCACAGGAAGAGAGACAGAATAAAATACGGAAAGCCAAAGATTTGGGTGAGATTCTCAGCCTGCCCAAGGTCCTTTGGCCCCAATATCAAGTCCCTGTCTATGTTTGCAAATGCAACAGTATTTATGATGTTTCTTCCCATCACCACATCCCACCCAGTTCATTGCCAGAGAGACTATTCCTTCCGACAGTGGGTGCAATCACTACCCGATGCCTGGGGAACATCCCCCACAGGCTGTAATTGCCTGCCAGTCCCAGCCTTCCCAGACCTGTCACCTCCCTCCACCATGCTGTCTCAGAGCCACCTGGGCACCACCTCCCTCACCTGTTTGCTCTGAAGATGCTACTGCTCTAGTTCCAACTCCAGCTCTGTGCAGAGCACTGGGGGTGCCCTGATGGCCCTCGCTGCTGCCTTCCAGATAAACAGCCTCAGCCCTCACTTCATCTTTCCCCACTCCAGGGATCCGGGGCACACTGGACACCTCCTGCCCTGCTGCAGGTCCACCTTATAGAATGAAGATGATCAAGGGAATGGAGCACCTTTCTTATGAAGAAAGGCTGAGAGACCTGGGGCTGTTCAGCTGGAGAAGACTGAGAGGGGTTCTCATCGATGTTAAGCAATAACTAAAGTGTGGGTGGCAAGAGGATGGCCAAGCTCTTCCCAGTGTCGCCCAGGAACAGGACAAGGGTCAATGGGAACAAACTGGAGTACAGGAAATTCCATCTGAACATGAAAAACTTCTTTCCTGTGAGGGTGGCAGAGCCCTAGAACAGGCTGCCCAGGGAGGGTTTAGAGTCTCCTTCTCTGGAGAGATTCCAACCCCACCTGGACACGTTCCTGTCCAGCTTCCTCTGGGTAAGCCTGCTTTGGCAGGGGGCTGGACTGGATGATCTCCAGAGGTCCCTTCCAACCCCTACAATTTTGTGAAACACTGGAACCCAACCACCAGAGAGGGATGAAAACCAATTTCCCACTCCAGGTGTCCCTACGACAGAGCTCTCAGCCTTTAGTTACCCAACAGGGACTGGATCCTTTTATTTCCTATTCATTCTTGAATCACCCTGATGTTCTTGAAGTCCCAAATCTGGTCTGGACCCCAGAATTACGGTCCATACCACTCCCTGGCCTCCCAAGCATCAGCCAATAGCACCGCTGCTCATTTCCCATGGATCCATCCTAACATCTCAGGAAGCTCTGAGTTTCTCCTACACCTGTTCAGTGGAGTGTAAAGCGCTTTTTCCCTGTTTCATAGGGTTTTGCACCCTAAGGCTTAAGAAAAGTCAGATGATTAGAGAAACTTTGTGCCTGCCTATGAGATATTATCATAATAGATGACAGATAGCTAATTTAGCTAACAGAAAACTAACTCCTGTAATTTTATTTAAAGCCTTGGATGCCAGTCTGAAGCAGGATGTATTTACTGCATGCATGTGGGAAATTACCAATTTAAATGCACCTTGTGAACAGCCCACACATGAGGCATGCTGCAGGACATGCCTCCAGCATGAAGATTCACTGCAAGAGTGAGAATCATTTTTAAAGAGTAAACTTATCCCAGATGAGAAATCAGGCCTCTGACTATTGTTGACTGTTGCACAAACTGGATTAGAACACTTTTCAAAATATTTCTTAAAGAATGCAATAGTATAACAAAACGTTTTAAGATAAGGAAAAGCGGACAAATAGGAAAAACGACCTTACTGGAAGCAACAAGGGAAACAAGCAGCAATTCAAAATTCACCATGTTCAGATGAATATTCCTGTCCCATAGTGCAATAATGAACCCAAGCGACATTAACAATGCTTTTACTATTTTAAAAAGACATTGGTAGCTTCTTTGTAAGACACTTGATATCTTTAATCCTCTGAAAGCCTCAGAGCATTTCACATGAGTGGCTTTTATATTCAAAATGAATATCCCATGAGTACCTTTTATATCGAAATGAAGAAAAGGTGTTATAAAAAGTTCCACAAAAATCGACTGGCAAAATTTCCTAATTTTACCACAAAACACCAAGTGTCAGGAACAGCAAGTCTCAACTTATTATATGGGAAGTGCAATTTGAGAGGCCTCAATAAGAAACTTCAGTTCGTTTCCAAAGACACCATTAGCATAACAATAAAGATTCCTTCAGCTGGCTTTTGAGGTTTGGGGGATTTCGCTTTTGTAGGGAAGGATTTCTGTGGTTGGTGAGGATCTCATTTAATCACCTTGTCTGAGGTTTGCCAATGGTAAATTACACACTATTACAATGCCTGGTCAACTATGTTTTCCTTACACATGAGGATAATAATTCTCCTGAGAGTGGCTGCTATGAAATAATCCAGTATTCTCATGTCAGCTTGCGATACTGAATTATATTGTTTCCATTACAGGGTATTAACATGCTACATAACCTTTCAAACACAGCAGCATGGAAAGCTTGTAAAAGGTTTATTATCAATATATTCCTGAAGAAATTCAAAATTCCATGGATGAACATCACCATTCATTTTCACATACACTGTTGTAAAACATCGAGTGGAGCAGTTAAGGCCAGAAATTTAATTTTTACACTCAAAAAAAAATAGCTGCTTTTGATTAACACTTGGCTTCAGATTCACCCTAGTAATACCAACTCTCCATGTGTTGTCCCAAATCTGGGTTTTTCACCCGGTGTGCAAAAACCAATCGACACAGAGTCAAGATACATGTTTTATTCCAGTTCTGCGCAGAAAAGGGCAATAGTTTGCAAAGCTAACACCCCTTTTGAGAAATTCTTATATATCAAATAACAATAAAGAAGAAACTACAGTAAAGAATTGGTCATTCTTCACTCCTAACTTTACATACAAAAGCAGAAATTTATTATTCTCTTATCTCTTGGCTTCTGCTGTCCTTGAGATCATTTTGGCATCACCAAGGGCCACCCTGGGGCCATATCTTCTTCTACCCACATTCACCTACTACACAAACCCACCTGGTCACAAAACCTGGGATTTTTGTGACTGTTAACCCTTTTCTTTCAATAACAAACACATCTCTGCTCTGATGCATCCTGTCATTGTCTGGGTGGGGAGGTCAGGCTTGAGGACACCAAGTGACACATCCTGTGCTAGAAAAAGCCAATACTGAGGAAAATGCTCCACAGAGCTGAGACCAGGAACAATGAAAGCCAAGATGTGGGCAGCAGTTTGATGAAGGGAACAGCTACAGCGTAGATTTTGCTACAGAAAGGAGACGTACACACAACCCACCACCAAATCTCTCAAGAAGATCATTGTCCTGAAGCAGAGCGATAGGATCAGCTCGGTACAGTGGGACAAAGGTACCTGAATTAGGAGCAGAGAGGAACAGACGTGCGCACACACACTTAGAGGCCAATAACATGTTGCAATGTCATGTTTAATGCGAAAGAAGCAGATCATACAGAAGCGGGATTATATACTACAGATTACAAATTGCCAACAACCTGTGGTTTGATGCAAGATGATTCATGTAATAACTGATGTTGCTTCCCTGTTGCAGCTCTGAGTTGATGCTTAGCCCTGATCACAGCAAGATGTACAGAGCACAGGAACAGAGCACAGGCTGATTGACTCTAGGGTCCTTTTTTAATACATCAGTAGTCACAGAAAGAGCCTACAAAGGCATCCAAAATGGATATCATACCAGATCCCTTCACATTGCCACAATGATAGCTACAACCCCCCAAGGAATTAGCAATACAGTCCATAGCATCAAGATAAGAGCACTTAGAAAGACATTAGAAAAAGAAAATCAGGAAGAGAAATGATGTAAATGGATTTTTCAGAAGATCTGAGCATCTACAGATGCATTTAAGGGCACCCCCAGATGCTCAGCCCTTCCTAAATGCTGTGCCCCGCATCTCAGCCAGATATCTATATCCTGTTTGTCATCTTCTAGACATTCCTCTGTCAGCAGCAGCTCTCATTAGGTTTAGCATGGTCTGCAGGTTCCAACTGGGTATCCTGGTCTCCATCTGGCCCCGCCATAGATGTTTGAGCCCCCAGGAGCACTGGCAGCACTAGAGCCGGTTCCAACTGCAGGGGCTCCTGCAGATCCCACGACGCTCTGCTGGGGGAAGGTGCTGAGAATAGGGCCAGGGAAGGTCACTACCACTGGTGGAGGGTAGATGACCACCGTGGAGTCGGGACACTGCTGAATACAGGGCTCGTTGCAGCTGTCAGCGATGGGCTGTGGCACAGCCACCCCACACGGGGAGGCGCTGCCATCAGTGCATGGGCTTAGAGAGTGCACCATTTTTCAGGGATTGTTGATCTGAAGTGCAAGGAAATAACATAAAAATCAGGCACGAATTCTTCCAAGTTTCACAATCAAACATTAAAATAGAAGAGTACCAACAGTCTGGAGGGAAAGGTAGAATTTTCATAGCTCTGTTCCTAGAAGATACCTATAGATCTCATATTGAACACAGTAACATCTGGAAATGAGTTTCCTAAGAAATTGGAGTTTATAATCCAGATCTGCTTTTACCAAAGCCAACAGCTGAACAGCCACAAATGTATTAATTTACATCCAGAAAACTTCAGATTGATATCAGACTATTCGCACAGGATTCACCCTGACTTAAAACTACAAACAAAGACTTCATTAGAAAGAGGAATTCAGATGGAACTTACCTACTTCACAAGAGAAGTAAGACAAGAGAAATGGTCCTATGAGATCTGATGTTGAGCCCTTTTATACTCGCCCTTAGACTGCCCACAACATGAATCACTGATGTGTATAACACCCTAATCGATTACTAAATACATTTCTTTCAAGACTTAACTTTGTTAATGAGTGTCAATTGTTTTAAATAAATCGCTCTTGGTAATTATTAGTTTGTCCTTCTGCTCCCTATGACCTGTACTTTACTGCCTTCCAGTCTCTGCTATTTCAAAACTTTATATACAGGGGATACTCTGCCTCAGCATGTTGGAGAAAGACAAAAATGTTTATATGGTTCATCTTGATGTTCTCCATGAATAGAATTGCTCCTGGGCAGGTGGTAAACAGCCATTTTCTTGGAAGAAAATGTACTTGACTCAACCTAGGAAAAGTTGCAAAAGTGAAGGATAACTTGTGTTCTTGGCCTAAGGTTAGCCAAGTTCATGGTCTTGCGGTGAAACTAGACTAAGTCAAAGTTTGTTCAAAGCTCTGGCACATGCAGAAATCCTGAATTTTATAGAGTTGTATATCCGAATAAGCCAGCACAGCTCTTCCAATTAGACACCAAGCATGCATTTCTTTAAACATACAAGCTTTAACAATAAAAAAAGGAAAAAAGACTAAGGCCGTATTTTATATGAAATTAAATGTCCCATACAGTGAGGTTATAAATCATGACCTGGTTTGGGTAATGGCAAAAAGGCAATAAATAGAGTGGGGCTTAGGCAAGACCTTGTCAGGCATTTTTTCCAGTGAGTCACTTCTTCAGTAAATGGACACCTCAAGCTATTATAATAATAACGTATGTTGCACATGTAGAAAGACAAAAGGAAAATGCATTTTGGAAGCCAAATCGCTGATGAATTGCAACTGCCAGTGCAGGGTTATCATCCACGGTAAAGAGCAGCATGAGGTGGTGGCTTTCTGACGCTCAGCAGTAGAGTCAGCAAGTGATGCCAAGGGTGACAACGGCATGTGCCGCACAGACACTCCCACTGGGCCATGCGGGGTAGAAGCTTGTCCATTCCTCTGTATACTTCACTTTACTTAAGAAAAAAAGATATTTACTACTTCTGTAGTAATAGAGAGGACTTGTTTGGGCTGTCTGTTATAGTAAGCCTCACCTAAAGCCTTCTCCCTCTCTCCCAGCAGCAGCATGTATTTGCAAGGAAAAGCCTTCCTTTGGTGGAGTTAGAGGTTGATGTGTTAACACTGCAGAATAAATTTTACCCCGTCCAAGGAATCTCAGGATAAAAATCTTATATATAATCAGATTGGCAGCAAAATGACTTTGAAGGGCAGGACTAGACTTCAATGCATTATATGCTACTGTGGAGTAAAAGTCTCTATCAAGATTTCCACAGCAATGGAAAACATTTGGAATGCTTTCCTGCTTTAATTGCATACTGACATTTATCTTCATAATGTCATAATGTTTGAGGATGACATAAGAGATTTGCAATTCCTTCAGAAAACTGGCTGTGCCTTTTCTATAATTGCAGATAACCATGTGAATTGCAACATATGCCTTTATCTCAGCTTAGGCTGGGTAGTAATTTATCCCTACAGTAATTCCTCAAAAACATTGGAATTAAATATCTAATTACTATTTTCAAGTTAACCAACTAAAGATGCAACTAAACGCTAAGTCTTATTTTAGAAATGTGTTCATAATCCTGTCTTGAAAAGTCAAGACCTTCAACCCAATGTGACAGGAACCCACAGTGACAGGACTTGTTTTCTTCTCTGCTGCAGCCTATTTGGGGTTAATGTCATTGCAGGGTCCTTTTATCTGAACATAAAGGTTAACAACACCTACAGAAGGCACGCCAGTGCTTTCTGAAAGCATTGTCAAAGCACATCGTAAAAGCTAATTTGTGTTCTACACAACTGATGTTGTCATACTTTTTTTTTTTTAACAAGAGTATTACAACTGCCAGCTCAAGCGCTGCTGGAGAAGACAAGGAAATAAAAGTGATGAGTCAACCAGGGAACCACAGCCAGAACTTGGTACCTAACAAGTGTGTCCAAAAGTAATGCAACAAAACAGGGTATATATCAGTTCAATTTAGCAGTTAAAACAAGATTAAGAATCAAATTTCAGCACCTTAAATATGAAAGATACTAAACACAATGATCATCATCTTTGTATCCACCAGGAGACAGGATGAACACTTGAGCTGCAGACAAGCCATCAACACCTTCAAGCACTCAAAGTGCTGTCAGGACATGTTTATTCTGCATTTAACTCAAATGTGAAGATTCTTCAAAATATTTTAATAGTCTTCTGTCTGTAAGGATATGTGTGTGTATATATATGCAGGAAAAAATGTATAAAACCTTAAAGAATCAAGCCAGAGCTCAGCACAAGAGTAGGGAGCTCTCTGAAGACATCCATTTGATTATACTGTTTCAGAAGAATCAAATCCATCCCCGAGACCAGTGAAACACCCCAGCAAATAGATTTATGAAGGTTAAAACTCAAAAAAACCTGTGTGGTTTGGTGTGCACACCACAGCAGGTGAGGCAGGAACCTTACAAATAATTACATCAATTATCTGGTGGCTTTTGCTAATAAGGACTTGGTGCCCAAAAAGGTGTCCCTCTCCACCAGGCTGACTAGGAAAGTGTATAAAAATAATTTGAGGATCAGAGAGGAAATACCCATTTTTCCTCTGCCAAGGGCTATTACCCAGCAGTTGAGGGCCTTCATGCTGTGTTATGAGCTCTGCAATGGGAAGGTGAAGAGCAATGACCTGCTGCACATCTGTACTGCAACAAGGTAAACGCAGAGATGGAATTGCTCCCGCCACTGAGAATTACCTCTAAGATAACCTTAGCTAATCGGGCACTGCTTTATCTGCATGCCCACTGGGAAAAATATTTTCCCCTGAAGACGACAGCATTGGCTACTGCTTTACATCCAATATCAACACGTAGCACTGGCCTTGCTGCCTGTACCTATCATTTTGTCCCAAAACAAGGGGTTGCAACACAAGTCAGTCTTCAGGGTTATAACTATACTCCCCTTTATAATATACATGCCTGCATTACATTTACTAGGTAAGTAAAATGAGGGATCTCAACCACTAAAATCAGCTGGCCTCTTTCTAAAGAGATGTTCTGAGCTGGGGGGAAAAACAACAAGAACATTGAACTTTGTGGCATGACCCACCTCGGAACCTATTTTCACCCCACACCTCAGCTTTGCTCTACTGATAAATTGAGACGGTCCTTCCAGGTACCATGCTTCTGCAGACATGTGTTTATCCACACATAAAACAAGAATAGCACTGACAGAGGCTATTAAATGGCATCCTTGTAACAGGACATCTTAAAACTCCTTACAAATGCTCATTAATATTTCACATGAGCAAAGCTCTTCAAGCTGGACTCCATTATAATGAACGCCAGCACATCCCCAATTTAAAGGATGTGTCTCAAGATGTCAAAGGCTACTAATTACATCACGTGTAGGGAGCAGTTTACATCCCAATGGACAAGCACAAGGCACATGGAGAGGCAGCATCTCCACAGGCACAGCTGAGGTCTAGGTGCAAGCCAGCAGTTGTTGGGATGGTCCCAGAGTAAGATAATGGAGGTCATTAAAAAAAGCACTCCCCCCTTTGCTCTCACTGAGATGCCATAATCTACTCCAGACTGGTAATTCCTTGTTTCTCACCCAAGGAAGCCAGCCAGATGTCACAAGCACAATTAACTAATTAAGTCTGACCAAATCAGGGTGCCCATAGGACCACAGCCACCTGCATTAAGCACTGCCCCCATAATCAGCTTCTAAATCCTCAGCAAAGCCGTGATTCCTTGCAAGTTCATCTGTGCCAGTCTCCAAAAAGATTTACATTTGTCCCAGGACATGCCCTGGACACAGCTATGATTTTTACACCCCACCAAAAAGAGATATTGCCTTGACTGCACATATTCCCCCAACCTTGTTCCCAGCCACACAAAAAAAGAAAAAAACAACCAAATCCAAAGCCTAATAAAATCAGGGAATTACTCTCATTAAGTTTGAAGAGCACTAGATCAGCCATACAATGAGTCACCAGCTTTGGGTAGATCTCTCCCAGCCTTGCAAACCCAGATTCCTAGCTGAATTTAAATGACAAAAGGGAAAAATGAGTAAGGATTATCATTGCCCACTCCTCCCTGCTGCTTCCTCGCTGTCCATCTGCTAAGAAGCTTTAAGCAGAGAGGGATAGATTTATTTACGTCACTAATGGAATAAAAGGTGGCTTTTGCTCTTCCCATAAGGATTTAAAATGGAAAGAACCCGTAGGGCGTGAGGAGCATTTAGTGGCATTTAGGGATAACTATACTAATAGTCACAAGGGAGTAAAATAAGTACAGCCAATGAAAAAGTTGTATATGAACTAATCTCCTGTATTAACTGGGATTTGATACACAGTGGCTCAGGTTTTCCATGCAGTCTAAAAGACCATATAAAACCCCACATTTCCAAGCATTCAATCCATTTCTTACCCTCTGCTGGGAGCTCGGTAAGTTATTTGCCTATTTCTAACTAGCAAAATAAGCTTTTGTTGGTGCTTTGAACTTGAATCTAGATCCTGCAGAAATTCTCTGACACTGCGAATTAAGGGTGGTGTTTCTTTTAAAGGATCTTTCTTGGGTATTATTTTTTTCTGACATGCAGAGACAGATATGGGCTTTTAAAGCTGAGTCTGAGATTTACGGAACCTCATCCAATTTGGAGTGGGATATTTCCACTTTGATCTGGGCATTTACATACCCTTATCTTTAATTTGCTTTGAAAAAACCTGAATTCTAGATTTCTCCTATATTAGTGGCCACTTATTTTAGTAGTTCAAGTAACTATCTCTATTGGCAGCTGACCTTTACCATCCTAATTAGACTGAGGTAGATTCCTTCTGTAATAGAGAGGCTAATTTTAATCTGAACTGAAGGGAAGTTTGGTTTCTGTGTATTTGAGTCTTTTATACACATTTTTATACACAGCTGGGGGGGGTTCTTTATCAGATTTGATATTACCTTCCCACTTTCAAAACGTGGCAAGAAAACCCTGATCCAGTCCTGCCTGGCATTTCTCTTGTGTCTGCACTTAATTGTCAGCTAAAATCTCTGTAGACCAACAGGATTTGTTTACAGTAGCTGGGACCTGATCCTTGAGAGCTTGTTTTTAGAGTAGCCCAGCACATCTGCAAGAGCAACTGCCACCAAATTACAAAGGACAGATGCCCAAGTGCCATTTGCTGATGCTGAGCAAAGCTGATTTGCAGTCAGATTTTAAAGTTTAATTAGGAAATCCAGGATCTCAGCACTCCTCCATGCTCAATCATATCTTTGGAATGGACACCTCATGTTATGGCAGAGGCAGCGCTGACATCCCACAGCTCGGCAGTGCCTCTTCCCAGCAGCTGGGACAGATCCTGCACCCTCCTGCCTTCAAGGAGCATCATTTCCATGCCAGGAGTGGGCCATCCCTGGCTCCACAGGGTGCTCCATGGGCTAATTCTGGGGTCCAGATGTGAGCAGACACCTCCTGGGATTCTCACAATCCTTCAGTTCCCAGCTTCTCCTGGAGCAAACTCAGGAGAGAAAGAGCAAGAGACAGCAGAGCACAGAGCAACCAGTAAAGCAAATACACATGCGTCCTGAGATGCAGAGTGTTACATTTGACTTTTTCTACTCATATGGGATACTGAGCCAGACTTTCAAAAGTCCCTCTGTCCCTAATGAGCATCAGGCTTTTAAAAATAGAGCCCTGCTACATCACCCTGCCAATTACAAAGATAACAATCCTCTGTTCTGCAATTCAAATTAGCATAAAGAAAGGCAATACTTTCTTTTGCTTTACCTAGTGCCAGCAAAAAGTAATTCCAGTTTCAACTGAAGCGTCTGGAAAGCAAATAAATGATAGCCCTTGCCACAAAAAGATGAGAACCTCAGCACTAATCCCAGATATGGCATTGCCTCACTCACTGAAACACGCAGGTCACTTCACAGCTACACCTGGAACTCCCCCTTTTTCCCCGGGCTAACAGGTACCTGCCTCACACGGCATCCAAGGCTCTCAAAGAGCTCATTAGTTAAGTGCAACGCTGCACAGTTTCTGCGAGGGAGAGGAGGGCTGCGAGTCAGAACAACAAGCTCCAGCAGCAGAAAGGCAAATTGTCCCATCCAAGTAGTGATCTACAGGGAATTCACTCATCTTTCCTCTCCGTCTTGTTTTTTAGGTTCATCTCCATCCCAGAGCAATGGCTTATTATGGGTACCAGTACAAGCAGAAGTGCTATATTCCAAGCGGAGTGAAGCACAACGCACCGGTCTTCACGCAGTGCCACAACCCCAGTGTGGTGAAGTGCACATCATGCACACCGTGTGATCCCAAAGGTGCCAAGCTGTGCACCGTGAGGAAGACCATGCAGAGCAGCCCCAAGTGCTCCGTGCCATGTCCATCAGGGTGTGTTGAGACACACCTTGTGGAAGGCCCATCTTCCTCCTGTTGTCCCAGGTCTCCTGATCCATGTGCCATGGCGTTCCCTCAGCCCCACCTGCAGGGCGGGGAACATCTCTGCGTGCCATACTGTGGACAGCCAGGCCTTATGAGATGCCCTCAGATCTGTGCTCCAGCTCAGGTGTCCCAACACAGCTCATATCCTTATTCATACCAGTGGTCCAAAAGCTACCAGTACAACTGTGGGCCACAATAAGCTCCATGGAGGTGCCCACAGAACAATCAGGTAATGAAGAGCAAGACGAAAGCCCACAGCGAAGTTCACAGGAAGCACAACTCTTTTCCTGCTGCAATCACTGGGGCTTGTAGACAACTCGTACCTCTTCAAACCAGCCCTTATTTAATCCTCTCCATGTCATATTCTGCATTAGATTTAGAGGTCTCACAGCTTCATTCCTACAGTCTCCTGTCATCTATAGCAGGCTCGGATCTCAACTGCATGAAGACAGTTTTTCCATGACTTCCAGTGTAAAGGATATGTGAGTTGTACCATTGGCATTATCACTCACATGGATGACATTGCACCAAAGTGGCCTCAGCTAGACCGGTGCCAACAAAAACAAGATCCTTCCATGCTATACCACTAAAAATACACATTTCTTTCTGCTTTCAACTTTGTTCCAGAGGAGATTTTGTAAAGAAACCAGTTTTAAATTCTGTTCTTTGTTCTATATGCAACCAACAGAATTAAGACAAGTAAATGTAAAATGATGGAAAGCAGGACTTGACTTTCAAGTCAAGGGGGTCCACTGTGTGAAGCAACTCACTCTGGAAGCTCTCACTACTTAAATATCCACCTCTGATGTACCAGCTGGAAGCCAGAGTGTACTTGCAATATAGTCTGCATTATTTTATTTGGTATATAACCAACATCTCACATAATAAAGCCTCTACTGTATCAAACTACCCACTTTCTATTTTGTTTTAGTTTTTTTTCCCCCCCTCCATCCCTATTCACACTTGACTCGGAGCTAAAAATCCCCACTTGTGCAGCAGCCATGGAAAAATAAGCAATGCTTGCTCCTGGGCTGGTAACAAATAGTCAGCTCCCCACAGTGGATCTCAAAACAACTTGCAGAGGAGCTGAGCCAGCTGTAAATGTTACTAACACAGTGAATCAATGAGCTGCCAGCAAACATTGGAATTCTCAGGGCAGAGCTCTAACCCCTAGACCACACTGCTGCATGTGGTAGGACATTAAGCTATTCCCAATTTGAGGTGTTATGACCCCATCCACCAATAAATCCCAATTAAATTTACCCCAAGTCATTCCCATTTGTAAGCTGGATGCCAGCAATCCCTTGTGCTCCCTCATGTGGCCAATGGATTCAGGGAGCATGAGGGAGTCCCAGCAAGACGAACCCCAGGTAGGCACAGCACAGCAGCCAAGGGCTCAGCACAACATTCCCAGGCTAGAAAGGACCTCCAGTGCCACAAACACCCAGCTATTCAGAGTAACACACCAGTATCAGACCAAGGCATAGCAGAAATTGTTACATTTGCAGTGATTTTTTTTTTCTATCACCCATGACGTGCATTGAAATTGATACTCCCACGTATGTTGCCGGTGACAAGGTTAGACAGGTTACAGGACTCCAAATTCAGTTTGATTTGCAGAGCAAGGCACCATTTAAAAGAACAAAAGGTTTGAAGCCTAAAAAAAAAAAAGGCAAGCAGACTGTCTTGGAGCCCAAAAAAAAAAAAAAATCAGAGACAGCAGCTCTGAAGTGGCACAACTTCCCTGGAGTCAGCAGAGGTGAGGATGACTTACTCCTGCTCCAGATCTGCCTACTCGGAGAGGAGTAATAAAGCTGTGCTCCCCACCAAGTAGCCAAAGGGCTCGTCTCTCATGTGGTCGCGTTCAAAGGAGGGCGAAGCTGTTTGGCGATACCCAGCCAGAGGAGCGCGCTCCCCTTCCCTCTCCCAGCTGCTCCACCACAGCCGGTGACTGCGGCACAGCAAAAGACAGAGGTTACAGCAGCAACATGAACAAAGGAGCCTTTCTGCATCTCCCTTCATGGTTTTTCACCCATCCCTTCGTGCTACACCCAGGCTTGAAGAGGTCCTACATAGTCAGAGGCTTCAGCACTGTGTGTGCCTCTGGGGAACTTCCCTATTTAAGAGCTCATTGCCTCAGTTCATCATGTTCCCTGCATCATTTGCCCTCAGACACTTCCCATTTGCCCAGATCTGCTGAGCTCCACCACCTCTGGACGATAGTATTGCAATGAAAATGCATGTGATTTGTATTTAAATGTGTCTGTGCAATACAGCTGTCTGCTCTTTCAACAAGCTGGGCGGCAACTGCCACATTTCTATTCTTCCTAATTAAAAACAAAAAGGGAGAGAAATGAGGAAGGCCTTTAAAGTGTCTCTGCCATTCAGAAACCTCTATCACACTTTCAGCACTGTCTGCAGCGGCAGACAGATGCATCCACGTGGTTAAATTCAAAATGTCACGCACTCAAGTCAGCCCTGCCCAGGGAGACAGGGAACATTAGGGCAGAGCGACACGGTGGTGCTGGTCTGCACTAGGCACCCAGCCCTGCCCTTGGATGTTTGTTGGCTGAAAGCAAACAGCAACTCAGTCAAAATTTGCCCTTGACCATGATACATTAGGTCCTCTATATCCAATGACTTCAGAATTAAAATATTTCAAAATGGGAGTGCTTTCCTCAGCAGCTCATAACCAGGAGCTCTAACTCAACAGCATCACAAAGAATAATTCAAGTGAAAACTCTGATAAAAGTATTATGAAAGTAATTAAGAACAAGATTCTTTTTGGTTTCAGGTAGGAGAGCTTAGGAACATATTAGAAACTTTTGCCCCATTTGAGATTTGAGTCTCACTGAGTGTAGTTGTCCCCAGCCAATATCCCACAGGGGGAGGGAGTCACCTGACAACTCTGGAGCTTCTCAGAGGACACACTGAGTTCTCAACAAGAGTCAGCAGGACCTCAACCATTTGCAGGCTGAAGCTGACTTCACAGGGTGAATTTTGTTCTCTCCTGGTCAGCTTTGGCTTATGACATTCCTACAGCTCAAAACCAGGCAGGAAGAGCAAGAGAAGAGCAACAAAGGGAAGGACAGAAGTGTGATTTAGTGGTGTTGTCTCTACCAAGTAAGATCTGAAGCCACCAGGAACATTTCATAGCTAGGGTTTTGCTCTTTACTCCCTATTTCTGGTGCAATACAAAAGCATAGTAGTTGGTGGGTTTACCCTCATATGATAAAAAACTTCCTGCCTCCAACATCACCAGTAAAGCATCCAAAACCCCTTCTAGCACACAGGAGCCAAAAATCCATGAGAAACCAGACCCACATGCTCCTCTTCAAGCCCTGATGGGATGGAAAGCGCTTTCCATGCACCACTCAAACCACCCATTGCATCAGAAGAGACCAGAGCAGACACTCCCCAGGAAGGCAGTTCTTTGTGTCCCCCCCAGAGCTGCATTCCCTGACCCCCAGCCCAGCCCCAGCTCCACAGCTGCAGCCCATCTGCTCTCATCACTGACCTGGCAAAGTCAACCAGCACCTGCTGCTCAGACCCTTTCATTTACTACCATTTCACATGTGGCATTCAGAGTTCATTACTACTTTTCAAACTCTTTTTTTTTATATTATACTTGGAGCTGACTTTGTGTTACCTGACCTTACAAAGCACAGTATCTCTGTTTATGTCAGTTCATTATTCATTATTTTAAAAGCCCATGTTGCTCCAGACACTCATTTACACCAGAGCATCTCACAGCTGTCACCTGGTGAATGCGCATCTGTACTTTAGCCACTTGCAGTGGAAATAAGGCTCAGGATCTCCAACAGCCCAGAGAGCATCCCAATTATCCCACACACATTCACAATCACACCCTGGTTAACGCAGCTGAGCTGTGCCCTCCCCTGGACACTACCAGCTTACACAGCTCCTGATTTTTACAGGATCTCCACCAACAATTAAGCCATCAACAATTAGCCAAGCTGCGTTGGCTTCTGAAGCACAGACTGGTAGAGGGAACAGCAAGCCAAAGGTCAAGATGTTAATCTCCAAAGCTATAGGGAGATATTTTGGTGCCATAGAGGATTTGAAAAGCCAGTAGAAACCTCTTAGACTTTTTTTTTGCCATCTATAGCCCATGTATCAGACAGGGTCCTGCAAACCAAGGCTTTAACTCCTTGAGAAACTACAGAAACATCCAATAAAAAATAAAGAACAAGAGCTAGAGCAGCCCCAAAACTATTCCAGCCAGATGCAGCAGCAGTGAAGCAGTCTCCCATAGCAGCACACCAGCTAAAACCATTTAAAACCTTTTTCGCTCCAGTACTTAATATGGGAATGAAGTACCTGTGGTGGTCTCAGCAGAGCTGACCACAGACTTACAGGCTCTTCCTCATTTGTAAGAAATTTGTTATGCTGAGGGTGTGAGACACTGGCCCAAGTTGCCCAGAGAGGTGGGGAGGTGCCCCATCCCTGGAAGCATTCCAGGTCAGGTTGGATGGGGCTCTGAGCAACCCGCTCTGGTTGAAGATGTACCTGCTCATGTCAAGGGGGTTGGATCAGATGGCCTTCAAAGCTCCCTTCCAACCCAAACCATTCTATGGTTTTGATAGGCTTGGGAGAAATGGTAAAAGCTGGCTGAGAATAGCTTTTAGGGAAAGTCTTTTCATGTATTCATGTAATTATTTTAAATTCCTAATGACTCTAGCAGGTCTGGGAACCTCTTAATTCCATGGGACTGGAGAGGTCCTGCTTTTTTGAGCAAAGTGACATAGTCTTCCTCAAAGTTAAAAGAATGAGCTACATGGTCCTAGAGCACCATCCTGTGGCAGTGCAGGTGCTGAGCAGGAGGAATGTGTCCCGTCATGACTCATTGCCCCTGGTAGAGCTGCAGGTAATTAGCTGCTATTGTAATTAGCTGATGCATAACCGGAGCTCAGCTGATCCCCAGCCCAGATACTGCTGTGGCTGCAAACCAGTGAGGGGTGAGCCAGGCAGGTGAACTGTTTGCACACCACTTGTGGAAGGTCTGGTGTCCTCCAGGGGACTCTGTAGAGCTCAGCCTCTGACTTGTATCAGTAAAAGAGGCAAGGTTTCACATGCAGTTTTTGTTCTTCACATTGAAAGGAGAATCTGAGGTGTTGCATAAGGGGGTTTTGGCAGTTAAAGGATGGATGTGGGTGTGGGAAGGCAAAGCCATTCAGGAATGGCTGAAATTGCTGTTGAAATTGCAAGTTGCTGCACTGATGACAAACTTCTGGCTGTGAAGTCAGTGATAAAGTGAGGCAACACCAGCAATGGGGATGTAGAAAAGCAGGTATGTGATGTTAGGGACTCTTATGTGGTGGTACTGGCTTGCCCATGACTAAGTGATGTGGTGGAGAAATGGGCTGGCTTTAAAAGGAAAGAAGTGGTAAAGATGGTAAATGTTAATATCAAATTACTGTGAGAAACAGAGGGTTTCAGCTGAGGTCAAATTCTAAATCTCCTCAGCTGTGGAAGTCACAGACCTCACAAGATCCAAATGTGCCAACTCCTCCCCACTCCTGAGGGACCTGCTATTTGGCTTGAGCTTCTTTGAATTTATACATGGCTGTTCAAACCATCAGGTTGTGTATGTGCCTGTCTTATTATTGCCCTGCTTATATTCCACGAGGATGTTACCAGCTCTGAAAGGAGAAAATCCCATTCCGTTGTTGCTCTTAGTTGTGTATATTGAGTCTTTTCACTGCAGGAAGAAATAAGGTTTATCGCAGACTGCATTTCTCTCTCTGCACCCCAAGTCCCTTTAGCTTTCTCTGGGTGGTGCTGATAGGATGAGGCTGAGAAGAGTGAGGAGGGTTGACCTGTGTTGCCATACAGCTGTGCCCTATGTGTAATTCTAGGAGGAAAATCTTGGGGGAATTCTCCCCGTGAAATGTGAACCACAAGAAAACCTTCTTCAGGTATCCCTACCCATGTAAGACATATCAGAAACATGGCACAGGTCATGGTTTGGTTGTCCTCTACTGACATCTTCATGTAAGTAACTAAGAATCAACTGTTGGTGAGGGGGAAATTCTCCATAATCCTTAAAAATCATGATTCCCTGGAGCCATGAGCCTTCCCCTACTCCAAAGTCGTTGACTTAAAATCGGTGTTGGTTCTGATGGACCCTGTGTCTTGATTCAGGGTAGCTGCATGGTCAGTAAATGTTCGAATGGTCCCATGAGTGGGGGACATTGGAAGGCGTCCCCTGTGTTGGTGACATTCCTTACTCCAACTCTCCTCACCTTACTGCCAGCCCATCTAGTCTTGATTTAGCCTAAAAGCTCTTTTGTAAATCCTGTGGGGAGTTCCCAGGCAAATAAATTAGCTGTCGGATATGACCACTGATGATAATGAATGGAGCAATTAAGACTTTCCATTTGATGACTGTAATTTTAATGGGCTGGTGCAAACCAGCTGAATAACATGGGAAGGAAGCTGCATCAATGTCACAGGTAAAAACTGGGCAGATGACCCACTAAACAGCTGGGTGGATCATAAAAATAGGAAGCTATGCAGTTAAACTTGCCAGGTGATGAGCAGCTCCAGCTGTATTCCCAAGGAGCATGTCCTGCTCATATCCCTTGTCACCATGGATCCACACTGGACACTAAAATGAGGTTGGCCATGACGCATTTTGAGTGGTGCTTGTGCCTAGGTGACAAATGATATGTTCTTCAAGCAAGCTCTCTTGGCATCTCAGCAATGCTCCTTCTGCTCTCTGTCGGAGAGGAGAGAAGGAGAAAAATGCCCACTGCTGAAGAGGTTCTGCTGGGGAATGAGCTGCTGAGACTGTGGCCATCACCTCATCACCACCCTGGTCTCCTCTGTAACCCAGTCCCATGGGGTGCTGTGCATGGGCTCTGCAGAACTCCTGCATCTGAAGGTAAAAGCCTTTGTGCAAAGCAGGATGAAATAAAGACTTGCTCCAATATTAAATGCTGCAGGTAGTGAAACAAAACAAAAACACATGGTCTTCTTGCCCCCCTTTGCAGTGGATGGTGTTCCCTTTTGGAAGACCTTGAAGTGCTGAGTTAATGAGGGGATGATCTGCCTATTTGGGCTTACCAGGAGACAGAAGAATTATCTTCTAGGAGATCCTGCTGTGTAAATAAGCTGTGAACAAATGAAAGGCCTGGCTTTTCTCACACTGCCGCAACCTTGGAATAGCTTCGTAAATGTCAAAGGACTTTAAAATATTGCTTGCACCCAGTGACAGTGGGTTGGACAGTGGCCAGATGCTTCCCATGAATGTCCTGTCACATGTCTTGTTTCCAAAAACATGGATGTCTCTGAGCCACAGCCCTGAGCTGGATGAATTAGTCATCTCCAGCCTGAATGTCCCCTAATTGCCTGGCAAACCACATTTTTCCTTATCAGGACAGGAAGTGTCTGGCTGGGGAGGTGATATCTCTGGCTTCAGCCACGCCACAGGACTCTGGGGTGGGTGCAGTCTGGTGGTCCCTTCTGTATCTCATCCCCCATCTGTAAACAGCAGGAAATGGTCTTCTTCCACCTAACGAGGTGGGGATGGTCTTGGGGGCTCTCTCTCTGGTCACCATCTAACATGTGGGAAGTCCAGTACCAGAGATAATGGATTCATTGGGCTGGAACTGGAATTATACAAACAACATGGGCCAAAGATTGACGTTTGAAGGAAGGTAGTGGCTTTTTACTGTGGGATTTGGGTTGCTTTATGCCCAGGCTTTGCCGGGTGCTGTATGTGTGTAAGCAAACCAAGAATGAGCTTTCAGAAACTGGCTGCTTCCCCTGACGTAGACTGTCTCACAGGATGTGTCGCTGCTTTCATGGTGCTTTCCATCGTGAAGCTCAGGCCTGGGTTGATCTCACCCCATGGCTGCTGGGACCAAAGCCATGGAGGCGCCGGGCAACCTTGGTGTCAGTGGGCACCATGACCACAGCACCGTGATGCCTTCCATCGCGTTCCCCTTCGTGCTCCGATCTTTGCTGTCATTACAAAATCTCCCAGTGATGAGACTGTGGGTGTGATAAGAGATCTGTGCGCCTAATGCAGCAGGGCTGTTGCTCAATTTTGACTTAGCCTCCTTTTTGCTTTATCTGCCTGTTGTTATCTTACTCGGTAAGACTTGTCTCTAGGTTGAGGTATGCCAGAGAAAACAGTAAGAACCAATGCATCATTTCTTTTTCAAAATATTCTTCCACTTTTTCAGAAATGGTAGATATTTTGGTTATTTAAAAGTAATCATTTCTCTTTGCCCACACTGCCGTTTCTTATCACATTCAGGGAACATCAGTTGAAAAAAAGTGAAATAACCAAAAAAGTATTTTCCCTCTTTTGTTTGGTGGAGCATTTATCCTTTATTGTAAGTCTGATATTGGTATGAGGCAAAGTATTCCACTTCCAAACATAACCTAGAGATGTAAAAACCATTTGAGGTGAGCAGCTTTTTGGCATCCAGCAGATTCCAGGTGCAATGTAGCATCCAAGCGCACCTACCACCAGATTTTGTTAGGTGTTATAGAGACCAGTTGGAAACACTTTGGTCTCAAGGATGTTCCTTTGATGTAGCCTCTGTGATATGCTGTGATTTAAAGCCAGACACAGTTGTATTTGTGTGTGCTTTGCTTCATGCCATCACCAAGCTGTGGTGATAGGCAGGTGTTGCTGCTACTGGTAGGGCAGGCCCGAGTCATCCTATTTCATATCTCCCCAATTCCCGTTGTAGCACCGATAATTTCCCAATGAGCTTTGAAGGAATGAGGAACTGAGATAGGGGAAAGAAGAAAATTGAAAACAGGGTGTGCCCATGGCTTTAATGCATGTGGCAAACAGCAGGGACCAGATAAAAGTGAAACCAGGAAAGGAAGCCACAGCTGGACATCTGACTGTTCAACTGCCAGAGCTGCTGTGTATTAATTATTGGGGAAAGTTGTTCTTGTTGGGGTACCCAAACCTCATCATCGCTGTATCCACATTCCTTGGCAGCAAGATACAAGTCATTAGGAGAAATGCTCTCAGAAAGAGCCCTAGCCAAAACCATAAATGGTTGAGTACTGTAATAAGGGCAAAAGGGCAATTTCTCAGTGGACAGGCCTGGGGCAAGAGCTAGCACTGAGGAGAGGAAAGGGTTGAAAGCTTAAATCCCTAAAATAGAGGCAGAACATGAGGGGTGGAGGAAGAAACATTTGCAGATTAAAAATAATCCTTCCTTTCCAGTTCCTGCACCCATCTAACACCAAGGATTAAGTGGGTAGGGAAGGGAGGCTGTGCCTTGCCTGGAGAGATGGCGAGTGAGGAAACAGGCATGAAAGGAAGCAATACTGTGGGAAGGAGAAACGCAATTTCTGCTCAATTGAAGTGGATCCATGTCCTCAGAATGAGGGTGCTGGTTGCACCAGAGCAGAGGCCACCACCATGAACAGAGCATGGCATCAGTCCTGGCCACCACTGGGGACTGTTAACCATTGATGACACACATTGTACCTGCATCTGGGTGTCTGTGGTACCCAGCAGCAAGTCTGGTGTCACCAGGTCATCTGGCAGCGAGGGCAGCTGCCTGTTGCGGTGGAGAGTGGGTAGGTTGTGCTTTGGTGGCAGTGGGATGATGAAGAGATAAAGCTGTTCTGAATATTCTTCATGAACCACTGCCCTTCTTGAGGACCACTGAGCTCCATCCCTAAAGGTTCAGAGTAGATGGGGGAACAAGGGGAACGTCATGCTCCTGTAGCCCTGAGAGTTGCCCGACTCTTGTGCCTCACTGGCACAAGTGTCCCACAGTGCCTTGATGTACGTCATATGGGGATGACGGACATCACAGGCGTTCTGTGCATTAGACCATTTTATTAAATGTATTGCCTTATTAACCTAGTGAGAGAGAAACCAAAGTCTTAGGGAGAGATGGCTCCCATCAAGGAACAGAAGATGATCCTCCATCCCACCAGGCACATTGCCTTTTTCTCTCCATCCTTACCCGCCGGACTGTGATGTGCAAAAGGCATGGCTGGAATAGAGAATTAAACAGGAAATAATCTGAGGGTTTCTGAAACTGGCTGGATCTCCAGTGTGCCTTGGTTACACTGACACCAGCCCGTCTGCTCTCTGTCATCCAGCAGGAGCGTGGCCCTCTCCTACACTCAGGATGGATGCAAGGATCACACCTCTCTCACAACCCACGGGGAGGATATAATCAGGAGGTACGGAGCAAACACGTCATGAGAGCACGTATGCCTCTGTGGCAATTATACTCCACCCTCCCGATACAGCTTTCATAGCTACAAACTGTGCTATACAGTGAACAAAAACATTCAGTGCACACAACATTTTCTTGGTGTCTCTTCATTAAATAGCTTAAAAAAAAAATAAAAGAGAACTCTGACCCCCAAATTCTGGGGAGCTCTGTGTCTGCAATGAGCTTTCCCTTCACTAAGGAGGGCTTTACCTGGGGATGAGGCATTAGGCTGAGATTTTAAAGCTCTGGTTTAAGCCCCAGGTTTGAGACTTTCCCAAATCACTCTTCCCCTCTGTATAAAATGAGGATGTAATTCTGCTTTCTCTGATTTCCAGTCTTTGGTACTGAAACTGCCATTTATAGGCCTGGGAAAAGGGACCTTCAGTAGTGGGAAGGAACAGTTGGTTGGAAGCAAAACAATTTTATAATTAACAGATGAAAGACCTCAGCTCAGCCGGGACTGAGACAAGCTGCAGAGCTAATTTCAGTTAATGTGAGCATTTAACTTTGCTATTGAAATGCAGGAATATGGTGTCAAATTCTGATTTTCTTGCTCTCTCCCAACAGTTTGAAAACTCTACTGTTTTGTTGCTTGCAAAAAGTACTTTAACAAAGTGCCAGCACCTCTGTGTTCCTCTGACCTCTCCAGCCCAGCCTCATTTAGAGCAACCAAATCAAGCTTTGTGATGCCCCGCTCCCCAGCACACGCACCTGAAATCCTGGGACTCATCTTTTATGTGCCAGAACATGCTAAACCTCTTACTCCTGCATCCTTGATCTTAATAGCAGAGATAAACAAGTTGTTCTAGATATGCTAAGTATACGCTGCAACCACAGCCCTTAATTTGGTTTTCAGACAAACAGTGAATCCCTTGACATCTGTCTTCCCTGCCCTACTTACCTCCCCAGCTCAGGCACTCCACAGAGGGGCTTTGACATTACCTGTGACTGGGTCTCCATCGTGTAAGGAGTTGTGTGGTCTCAGCTAGGTGTTTCTGGATGTAAACACAACAGTTGTGTTGTATGAAATACTGTACCAAAACTCAGTGAAAGACCAGGCAGGAAAGGGAATTAATTTTTCTTTTATTTAATTTTATTTAGCTCTACCCACTCATCCACTCTCAAGCAGCCGGGTGTGTATGACTACCTTGTGCAAGACCACTTAGGAGCAACACAAGGGACACCAGGTAGTGAGGTATCCACTGGGGTCCTCTTGACTGGCAGCAATGAGCTGTGTTTTGGGCAAGCCTTTTATAAAAATCAATAATTATCTGGGGATATTTTGCCCCAGTCATCCTCCTTGGTTCCTGGACAAGGTTGCAGCCTGCTGTCCCATTTCCTTATTTTACACATCATACAGTTTCTTTCTGTCTCCTTGTTGGGATAAAAGAAAGAACAAAAACTAATGCTATGAATAGTTAAGACTTCTTGGGTTTTCCCCAGAATATGGCTTTGAAAATTGCATGTTTTTACAACTGTTTGAAAGCTCAGGATGGATGATGAAAAGTTTTTTCTAATAGACAGTGGAAATTGCTTTTTTGGGCCTCTTACAGATGAAAACCTGAAGCTGTCCCATGAAATCATAGAATGGTTTGAGTTGGAAGGGACCTTAAAGACCACCCAGTCCCCCCCTGCCATGGGCAAGGACACCCCTCCAGGGATGGGGCACCCACAGCTTCTCTGGGTAACCTGGGCCAGGGTCTCACCACTCTCACGAGAAAGAATTTCTTCCTGAGATCTCATCTCAATCTCCCCTCTTCCAGGTTAAAACCCTTCTCTCTCATCCCATCGTTCCCCTCCCTGATCAAGAGTTCCCCCCGGCTTTCCTGTAGGTACTGAAAATCCCTTTCAGATGAGACCCTTTGACAGAGCACTACAAGGGAGAGGGTCCTTTGTCCCCCGCCACCAATGGTGATGCCTTCTACCTCCCAGGAGGGTGGCCGTGCGGTGGGGGGGTTGGTGAGGTCAACGGGCACCAACTGATGGAGAATCATCTGAGAGACAGGAGTGCAAAGATCAGATAAGGCTGAGCAGGTCTCATGCTCCAGGGCAGGAAAGACACATGGGCAGCACAAGGAAGGAAGCATTTAGCAAAGACTATGGGTGGCACAGCCTACGGCTCTCTGTCATGAAGCGTGGCTCTGAAATAATAAAGCAAGCTATGGTTGCCTCAATCAGCTCTATCTGAGTGAAAGATCCTTCGAGGCTGCCACTTAAAAGCTTGCCTGGAGCTGGAGGATTTTATTGGAGGAACTTGGTGCTGCTGTTTGTAATAATTCCAGCTTGGCAGAAGAAAGGCATGAAAAGTGTGAGCAAACTGTATATCCGGAGTGAATCCCCCTGCGGCCTTTACAGTTAAGGGATGAGGTGCTACAAGAGGGGAATTGCAAAGATGACCCCTTTTATCTCTTAACCCATGAGTAAATGTAGCAAAATACCATGTGCAGCCTTCAATAAATGATACTCTCTCATCCAGAGGGACTTTGCCTATTCTTATGTGTTCCTGAGGGGTTTATACAGAGCCTGTTGCATGTTTATCTGCCCGCAGGATATAAAACTCCTGATAATGTCTTCATTGTTTTTTCAAAACTGGTCCTTTTTGGTGGTGTTGTCTCTGCCGATGACAATGCAGTCAGTGCCCGGAGCATCCCAGCCTCTCTCACTGCTATTGTCTCTATAACTACCGGTGAATATAGCAATGAAGTAGCTTTTGGACTTTCTTTAAAACTAAAATCATATAAGCTGGTCATGTCCCATGGCTGTGTCAGGCACAGTCTAAGCAAAAACACCAGGAAGTACCAATGAAGTTATGACAGTCCACCCCACCATGAGCAAAGACAGCTCTTCCAGTGCCTGCATAGCTGTGGATCACTCCCATGACGTGAGGGGACATGGTGGCCATGCTCTCACAGTGCTGTCAGGTCACTGCCATAACTGTCAGAGATGACAACCAGCCCCTCTGCTCTTGTGTTGAGGTCTCTGCAGGCCAGCTGGGTTAAAATTAAAAACAGTCCTAACCCAGGGGCCCCTACACGACTGCAAGTCTACATGAAGACCCCTTCGCTTCTTCTTTGGTTGTTTGGGTTTCTTGCCTCCATTTCTCTGTAGGTCAAATCCTCCAAGGCTGTAAATCACCTGTACCCTCCCAGATTTGCATCATTTCAGCCTCTGCCTCTACAGGCACATGTTGTCTTTTGGGGAGTCTGAACTCATTGGACCAGAGTCCCTACAGCCCCTGGCAATAACGTGGGTGTCATTAGACACATAATATACCTCCTACCAATCTTCCAGTTACAACACAGTATAATGACATGCCAGAGCCACGTCTGGGTGTTCAGAACCATTTTCTAGAACGAGAGGTAAATTACTTTTGTCTATAAAGATAAAAGTCCCTCTCTCCTCCCTCACATTTCCTTCCTGGACTGTTGGACCCCCCTGTAGAGGGAATGTGAAAGTAAATCACTTGTTTTATTCTGAAAATCCAAGAATATGTCTGCCTTTCCCCATTTCTTCACTCTACTTGTAGTAGGCGGAGCCATCCAATTACTTTAATGTAGCCGAAAACAAAAGAGGTGGTGGAAGGGAGATATCAATCAGAAATGACGAGCCCAAGATTATGCCAAATAGGTGGGTAGTTGTGGTTGGGTTTGGCTGATAAATAAATCAATCATTGTTTCTTTCCAAGAGGAGGACTAGATACTATATAAAAGTTCTCATACACCAGGTTTCCTCACTCCATTTGACTTCTTTCCACTGGTTCGTGCCGTGGGACACGGTAAGGTATTTAATGCTGCTGATGAAAACTAACTTGGCTGATTAGCTTTGGAATGCTAAACTGGAAAAGGTGGGAGGAAATATGGCTTTTGGGTCTCATGGTCCAAAAATTTCTCCTTATTTACAGTCAATTATTTTTTTTTCCTAATTATTCAGGCTGTGGGATTACTTAATGACACAGAAAAAAGGGAGAGCTGGGACATAGAAAACATGGTCTTTGGGACCGCTTTGTTTTCCCTCGGCCCAGCACCATGTGGTACCACTGTCTACTAAATACTATTGGAATATAAATCTTAAGAAAAAGGATAGGTAAAAGAGTTTTTGCAGGTACTTAGCAAAGGGAAACAAAGGAACTGAAATACAAAATGTGTGTCTATTCTCATTTTCCAGCTTTTTATCTAAATTGGAAAGGGTTCTCTTTTGACCACTTTTTTTTCTTTTGGAGGAACCATTTTCTCCTCTGGCATGTTTGGACACCTGAACTGACCTGCAGATCCTTTTCACTGGTAGACCTGTCACTTGCCTGTCAGAGGAATAATAAATTCCCACTGCCAGCAGACAAGGATGTGGGCTGTGGTGGGGGTTAAGTGCCAAAAAGCGCCCAAACCTCACAGCATCCCCATAGGTTTCAGCCTTGGGTACAGGCACCCATCAAACCCTTGCAAGTCGTGACTTAGAGCTGCTTAATGCATCTGCTTTTTATTTTCCTTCATTGCTGATATCTTTTTCACTGGATGTTGCTCTTTCTTCTAATTTTAAAGAAGAAATCAAACGGTCTCTGTGGTCTTTTGAAACCGAGATTGAAGAATTTCAAACTGCAATGAAATTATTGTCATGCAAATGATGACCCGTATTCTTTGTTTCTTGTATGACACGGAATATTAATACCTGTCCCCGAGCATTACAGCCCTTCCAAAATTCCCAAACTGTGTTTGGATAAGGGTAAATCTGGTGTACCACAGCCTTGTGTACCTCTCACTGTGGCATGCCACCCAGACAACTTGCTGGAAGAAGGAATGACTAAGGAACGATTACGGTTGCACCTGCCCTAGAAATATTATAGTTATATTAAATTTTATATTCTATTAAAGTTATATATGGACAGAGGAGGTCCTGTAGAAGATCTGATGAAGGGATATGGAATAAGCTGAAAACTTCCCAGGTCCTTCCTGGTAATCATTTTAATTTATAAATTCCTGAGGTTGACAATACCCTTTTGCATTATCTATCAGAGGTGGATGGAGGGGGGGCAAAAAGGGAACAGAAGGTATTTTCTTACATCAGCCTGCATTTGGAAGGGGTCGGGGAGGAATCGTAACAAAAGCTTTCCTCCCCCTGGGTTTTCTAAGGCCTGTTTTTTTCTTTCTCTTGGAGGACTCTCTGACACCAGGACGATGGGTTCCCATCAGCAAAAGGGCGATGGCCAAGGCATGTCTGAGCAGTCTGGTGGATGCCATGGCGGTGGTGGCGGAGGAGGTTCATGCCACGGCGGTGGTGGAGGAGGGTGCTGCCACAGTAGTGGTGAAGGAGGATCTATAGTATACCAGAGCCAAGGATCATCCTGCCATGGAGGAGGCAGCAGCGGCGGTGGCGGCGGCGGTGGTGGTGGTGCTGTTATTTACCAGACCCACATGTCATCATCCTCCTTTGGAGGAGGAGGAGGATGCCAGCAGAGCATCAGTGGCGGCGGCGGCGGAGGTGGTGGTGGGTCAGGCCACCAGGGACAAGGACCCATCTGCATAATTGGAGGCGGAGGAGGTGGTGGTGGCGGAGGAGGAGGAGGTGGTTCAGGCCACCAGGGCCAAGGCCCCATCTGCATTGGAGGTGGTAGCATGGGAGGGGGAAGTGGGGGAGGTCATCAAAGCCAAGGCTCCATTTGCATTATTGGTGGAGGCAGTGGTGGTGGAGGAGGAGGTGGTGGCTCAGGTCATCAAAGCCAAGGTCCCATCTGCATTGGTGGGGGAAGCGGTGGTGGTGGAGGTGGTTCAGGCCATCAGGGCCAAGGACCCATCTGCATTATCGGAGGAGGAGGTGGTGGAGGAGGAGGAGGTGGTTCCGGACACCAGAGCAAAATGCCCATCTGCATTGGAGGTGGTAGCATAGGAGGAGGAAGTGGGGGAGGGGGTGGTTCAGGTCATCAAAGCCAAGGTTCCGTCTGCATTATTGGTGGAGGCGGTGGTGGTGGTGGAGGAGGAGGTGGTGGCTCAGGTCATCAAAGCCAAGGTCCCATCTGCATTGGTGGAGGAAGCGGAGGTGGTTCAGGCCATCAGGGCCAAGGACCCATCTGCATTGGTGGAGGTGGTGGTGGAGGAGGAGGTGGTGGTTCAAGCCACCAGGGTCAAGGTCCAATCTGCATTGGTGGAGGTGGTGGAGGAGGTGGTGGTTCAGGCCACCAGGGACAAGGACCCATCTGCATTGGTGGTGGCAGCATAGGAGGAGGTGGTGGTTCCAGCCATCAAGGCCAAGGTCCAATCTGCATTGGTGGAGGTGGTGGAGGAGGAGGAGGTGGTGGTTCAGGCCACCAGGGTCAAGGTCCAATCTGCATTGGTGGAGGTGGTGGTGGAGGTGGTGGTTCAGGCCACCAGGGCCAAGGCCCCATTTGCATAGGTGGAGGTGGTGGAGGTGGTGGTGGTTCAGGCCACCAGGGCCAAGGATCCATCTGCATCATTGGGGGAGGTGGCGGTGGAGGAGGAGGTGGAGGTGGTTCATCCAGTTCTGGGATGTCCATTCAACAGCAGACCCAGCCAGTCTCCTGGCCACCGCAGTCCAAACACAAGTAGTGCCTGCAGAAGGGACTCTCAGATCAAGAAAGCCCAAGATACAAACATGCCTCACATTTCTTTCTCTATTAAATTTTAAAATATTTGCATTATTCCTTTCTCCTCTTCCTGAGGATTTTTCTGCTCAGCTTCTCCAGCTGACCAGAACCTCTGGTGTTATGTATCCATAACTTCCAGCCAGGGTTGTTTCACATGCCTGTTATCTGCCTCAATTTTCTAGTGCTTGCACAAGACAATAAAACTTGCAGTTCTAGAGAGCTTCTGTGTCTGAGTGGTTGGATTTTGCTTTAAAACACAGCATTTGCATTATTGCCATAATTGTGATTTTATTTTGAGCTGATGCTGTTTCAATAAAGCTCCACAGCACGAATGCACTGAAAACCCCCCTGGAAAAGAGGTGCTGGATGCACTGAATATTCTTGAGTCATCTTTTAACGTCTGTTGTTACTCATGATCCCAACTTTTGCCCGTTGGATAAAGTACCCCAAAGTTAAACATTGCATTTTCTCTACCTCATCAAAATGTCGTGCAATGCCCAAGGAAGTTTTAAATAGGATAGGAGAAAAAAGATGCAAAAATCCTGGTGTAAAGAGTTACAAGACACTATTACGGGCGTGAAGCTGAGGCCCTTGCACATGCACAGTACAGGAGCTCGCAGCTGCACCAGGCACCTGTGGACAAGAAATGAGGCGTCTCTCCAACCCTTCCTCCAGCTCTGAACCCCTCATGGAGCCAGTGGTAGGCCCGGGACTTCAGAAAGCCCCTTCCAAGCCAAACCTGGAATAGCTAGGTATCTCCTCATTCCCACAGGAATAAAACACAGCTCCAGGTATGAGTCTTCACAGGGAGTTTCCCTACAGGAAGTGATTTCTTTGATGTGGTATATTGTTGCAATTAGCAGGGAAAGGAAAATAAACCTTCTCTGCCTGAACTATTCTACGTGAGGCAGATGACAGATGCCTGGAAGTGTCCCAGAAGAGACAGGAGTGACCCACACGTACAGCAAGTAAAAGAGCTTCACGTTTACATGGGATTCTACCCTCCCCTTGGGAGCCCCAGGGATGCAGGCATCCTCAAAACACATCCAGACAAGCTCCTCCAGCCAGTGCTGCCACTGGAACAGCTGAATTGCCTGGAATTTTATTATGAAAAGTCATAGGGTGCTAAAACACCAGGGACCAGGAACTGCAGGAACACCGCCGTTGCCTGCACGGTACTAACAGAAAGCTTGGGGTCCCACTTCAGGGAGGTGGGAGCATCGCTGTTGAATGTCCCTGCACCCAGAAACGGCCCAGAATCAAGAAAGTGGGGACCCAGGTTTCAGAGGCTCCTGGAGTGGCAGCAGGAGCCCAGAGGTATCCTCAGCTCTCACTGCTTTTTCAGAAACACCAGAGCCATCTCCCAAACTGGGATGAATTCATCCTTTTGGTTAATATCCATCAAGATGCTGATACACAGGGTGGATGCTGGTTCTGGTACCCTCTACCTGCAGCACTTCTGACTCCTTTCTAAAATCGGCATCACCGCTCCTCCTAGAGGCAGTGCAAAGCCTGTCTGATCTCTGTGCTGTCCATAGCTGTACACTCCAACAAAAATCATGATGTAGTGAGGAAGTCCAGGCACGTGAGATTCCTTTGCCGCCCCAACACCAGCTGTTCTACCCAGTGCAGCCCCCTCCATTCCCCCGGACGTCTCCATTCTCTGTGACACACCGTAAACACGAGTCTCCACAGCCCTTTCCTCTGTCAGTCACCATCCCAGCAGCGTCACCCAGCTCAAGCGGATGGTGCTAACCGGAGTCCCACAATCCTACCTTGAAAGTCAACCGCAGGAGCTGAGCTCACATGCAACCCCCACAGCCAAACTGCAGGTAGCCTAGGAAGTGATGCACGAGGGAGGCATTGATTGGATTGGGTGAGTCAGGACAAGTGGGTTGAAGGCGAACAGTTTGTTTAGTAAATAAAGCCATCACCATTCCTTTGGATGCCTCACTTCCCACTCAGGAATACTAGAAACGGTATAAAAGTTGCTGGATCTCACAGAGCTTCATTCACTCAGCTTTGCTCTAAGGTACACGTGGTCGGAGTCGAGAAGGGTAAGTCCATTTCTGCCGAAGGGACCGATTCTTCTCTGATTTTCAGGCTTGCAAGACACAAATGCATTGGTAAAGTATGCCTGGTGGGTGGTGGCTTGAAGGGCAAGAAGGTTGCTTGGATGAATTTAAATCTCCTGTGGATGTCAGCAGAAGCAGGATCATCCTGTGCTACTGAAAATCATGTGTTTCTTCAGTTTAGAGATGGGGATGGGAAAGCTATGGGATAAAGGACTTCAAATGATGGGTTGGTTAACTTCAGAAATATGAAAATCTCCTCTTAGCAAAAGGCTCTAAGTGTGGCTGGGCTCCATGGAGCACAAAGTACTTGGAAGAAAGGAAGTTCAATGGTTCTGGAGACCATCTGTCAATGTCATCAGGCTGTACACGGGTCCTTCTGGCTGGGGAAAACTCTCATGATGAAGATTTTGGCTCTTGAGTAACAACCACAATGTTTCTTGCAGGGTCACTGCTCAAAGATGTGCTCCAGACAGTCCTCCCAGTCCAGTGGATGCCACAGCGGGGGCTGCTGCTGCTGTCACGGGGGCAGCTCCTCCAGCCACCAGTCTCAGGGCTCCTCCTGCTGTGGGGGCTCAGGCTCGGGCAGCTATGGCGGGGGCAGCTCTGGCAAGATCATCATCAGCTCTGGAGGTGGAGGAGGTGGATCCTGCTGCGGTGGGGGCTCCTCAGGCTACAGCATGGGAGGAGGATACAGTGGTGGCAGTGGGGGATCTGGCCAGAAGATCGTTATTAGCTCAGGTGGTGGAGGAGGTGGCTCATCCGGATGCTGTGGTGGGGGGTCCAGTGGTGGGTCTTCAGGAGGGAAGATCATCATTGGAGGTGGAGGTAGTGGGGGATCATCT
>JAOXJK010000016.1:1844902-1859138 GCA_025774025.1 Xenus cinereus | reverse complement strand
GGGGGGGAAACGTGAATATATGGAAAATACTGTCCTGACAATTATCATTGTATCCCAGACTGGGTCGTTTGTTCCTAATTAAAATATTAAAATGGGTTCTGCACATACTTTCAGTGGTACTCTTGAGATAATGTGATGTGCAATTAGTTGGATGCTGGGGGTAATTTGCTTGATATTTGGCAACACGGATACGTAAAAGTGATCTGCTCTGACGACGTTGAGCTCTGTAACGGAGTTTGTGTTGTTTAATTACCTTCAGATCTAATTGCATGGTATTCAATTAATCCTGTTCTGACTTTGAATCCATGGGCAAAAAGGTACCGGAGCAAAAAAGCATCGTAGAGGGCTCTTCAAATGCATTTTTCTCTTCCTCCCCAAACCCATCCAGCTTCTATAAAAGCACATATTTAACTGGAAACAATTTATTTCCTTTAGATACGTATTATTACACAGAGGAAAGAAAAATTGATTTTTTATTCTCCAAAATAAGTGCCTGCTGTCTTAGCATAATAGAGACCCACAACTCCCTTGTCTTAGTTTGAGGAGGAAAAAATACAATGCCCTAGAGAAAATGAAGTTCACATTTCATTTTATTGATTATGCAAAGTAGAAGCCCTTCTGGTAATGCACATTTTGCATTTTTTTGTTGTTTAAAATGAAGTTAGTTTCTAAAGGCATATCCTAAGCTTTAATGTGAGCCTTAATCAAGGTTGCTCTGAAGGAGCGTGATGTTGCAGCTCGAGGAGGAGTAAGGTGGAGAGGGCTCTTTCCTCTTGGCGGTTCGCCGTGGAAATCTGCTCTTTATCAAGTTCAAGACCTTAAGGATAGTCAGAGCAGAGGACAACCGTAGGGTGTACCACCATTTAGAGCTCCGTTTCATCCATGTCCATGAAGATTAACACAACTGGATGAGTCCTCATCACTTCTCTATTTCCTCTCAACCACAGAGATACACAGTATTTCCCTAGATGGGCATGAAATGCTGCTCATTTCTTGTTGCAACTCTTAATTTTGAATTGTCACCGACCTGCTGACTTTGCTTCTTGTCCCCCTTCCCAGAGCGAGGACGAGCACTTGAACAACTTCTGCGGCTTGCTGGGCGTGGAGCACAGCCAGATGCAGCACTGGCTTTGCCACCGCAAGCTCATCACCACGGCCGAGACCTACGTGAAGAACATGTCCGTGCAGCAAGTGGTGAACGCCAGGAACGCCCTGGCCAAGCACATCTACGCCCAGCTCTTCAACTGGATCGTGCAGCACATCAACAAGGCCCTGCACACCACCGTCAAGCAGCACTCCTTCATCGGCGTGCTCGATATCTACGGGTAGGCGCGCTTTCTGCTTTTGAGGGTGTTTAATTAGTCCTTTCCGATTTGTCTCGCCCTTGTGGCCGTGAACGCTTGACCTTGGCTTGTGGCAGGGGATGGAAGTAATAGAAAAGGTTGCAAAAGAGTCCTCAGCACAGGAAGGACATGGGCCTTTTGGAGCAGTTCCAGAGGAGGCCACAAAGATGCTCCAAGGGCTGGAGCCCCCCTGCTGTGAGGGTAGGCTGAGAGAGTTGGGGGGGTTCAGCCTGGAGAAGGCTCTGGGGAGACCTTAGAGCCCCTTCCAGTCCATAAAAGGGCTCCAGGAAAGCTGGGGAGGGACTTTTGAGGGGAACCATAGGAGGAGGGGGAAGGATTTGACACTGAAAGAGGGGAGATTGAGATGAGATTTGGGGAAGAACTTCTTTGCTGTGAGGGTGGTGAGACCGTGGCCCAGGTTGCCCAGAGAAGCTGTGGCTGCCCCATCCCTGGAGGGGTTCAAGGCCAGGTTGGACAGGGCTTGGAGCAACCTGGTCTCGTGGGAGGTGTCCCTGCCCATTAGCAGAGGGGTGGAACCAGATGAATTTTAATGTCCCTTCCAACCCAAACCATTCTATGATTCACACCTCTACAATTCTCTCCGGGGCCCCTAAACTTTCTCAGAGCATCTCTATTACTCTTGCAAAATACCCAAAGCTGGGTGCTTCGCTTTTGACGAGGTTCTGGTCCAGATGCAAATGTCTTCTTCAGAAAATCTCCCACTGGAGCTACCAGTGTGAAGCTGGAGGGATCGAAGTGCTATGTGGCCACAAGATGCTTTCTGAGCTTTTTCCTTTCCCTCTCCTAAGTACCCGCTGCTCATACTCAACCTGACAGTGATGTCCTGAGCCACAAGCATTGCCACATCACTGAGGAGCAACCTCCCTGTCCCTTCCCTGAGCAGGACCCAGTCCCCACCACCCTCTGACCCACAATCACTAATCCTCCTGCTCAGCATTTCCCTACACCTACTCTCCCACCCACCTCTCCCAGTCTCCCTCACCTAACTGGGGGCCGAAGCGGTTCTCCGTAGCTCAGGGCAGCAGCACAGGAATAGGATCATTAAGCAGAAGTAGCAATTACTGCTGCATGCCATGCAACAAGGGGCATGAAGGAAAGATATTGATCAGATGTCATGAGTCAAAGCAAACACTGAAATCAGAGTTTGGTAAATAAATCCTTGCCATTCCTTAGGGTGTCTCACTTCCCATATGCTAAACACCATATAAAAGTTCCTGTCCATTAAAGCTCCTCATTCAGTCGACATTTATCTTCTAAATGTGTTTCCAATGGCTGAGGAGGGTAAGTCTGCTCTTTTCTGAGACTTTATAATTTCATATTCGTGGGTGATAGCTTCATTTGAGATCTTGACATGTGCTTGCAGCAGGTACCCTCGCCTCCTGAGCATCCACTGCAAAGTTCTCGGGATCTGTACAGTGTCTTGCTACCGTACGGGGACAAGGTGAAGTCAGGTCACTGGACTGAGAACCATGGGGCTGAGGAGGCTAAAAACCCAGATGGATCCATAGTGGGACCAGCACGTGATGACAGCACAGTCTTTGCAGTTTTAAATGTGTTTGCAACACATGGAACACATTTTTTTATATTATTTAAGAACAAGCCTATGCTGTACTTCATTCTGGTTTCACACCTCCATGGCTGTGCCCATTACCTTGTGTAAAAGACCTTGGGGACGCTACGCAACGATGGCAATAACACAGCCGGCAACATCATCCTGCACGGAAATTTTGATCCACTGTTCTTGCAACAGTTTAAAAACAGTAGCAAGGATAATCCTTGCTATTTTTACATCTCTTCTGGTCATGAAGATGAGTGGGGAAAACCATGGCAGTGAATAGATGTTGAAAGAATGCATTTCAGATTTTTGTTCTCTGGAAATACATCCTGGAGATAAGAAAGAGAATAGCTATCTCAGAAAGAGTCAAAATAAAGCAAAATAAAGCAAAATGATGCAGGTTTGGGATTTGGTTTTTTTCTCCTCTTTCAGATTTATCACTGTCTCCGAGGGAGATGTCGCCGCCGGAACAGGGGCTATAGTGGTGAGATCTCCTCACACCACAGAGGGCTCTGCAGTAGCAGCGGGGGCGTCTCAAGCATCCAGGGACATGGATCCTTCTTCTGTGGTGGGGAAAGCTCAGTCACCTGCAGCCGGAGACCTTCATTCTGCCAACCCATGCCAACATCGTCGACCTACAGCATTGGAGGGGGGTACAGATGTGGCGGTGAGGGATCTGTTGCAATAACCTGTGGTGATGGTGGGGAGACATCTGGCTGGAGCATTGCAGGGGGGACAGTCCCAGACTATGGCACTGGGGGTGGAATAGGGTACGGCGCTGAGGGCACAGGCCGGAACATCATTGATAGCTCTGGGGGTGGTGGGTCCAGTTGCCACAGTGGAAGATTGGGCATCATCGAGGGAGGAGGCTCTGGATACAGATACGATGTGTCACCCAGAGAAAACGCCTTAACAACGTATGGGGGCAGTGGTGGGTCAGGCTACTACAGTGGAGGATCGGGCTATGGCATTGAGGGATGCTCAGGTCCAGACCTCAGCTCTGGAGGTGGTGGGTCCTCCCAGGCCATGCAGCAGAAGTGCCCAGTGGTGGTCCCCAGCATCAAGGCCCACCAGACGAAGAAGACCAGCCAGTGGCCCCTCAGCCAGAAGAAGTGACTAGCCCAGCAGCCGGCCCTGCTCAAGCAAAAGTGCCCTGGATGTGTCACTGTGGTTGGGGACCTTCGCGTTCCTCATGTTGGCTTGGGCTAGTAGTGCTGCTGTGAGCACTGCTGGGAAAGAGGATTTGTGCTTTGGTGATGAGAAAAGATTCTTCTCTCCATCTCCTTTTACTTGTGGGTTGGAAAATAAAACTTCATAGTCTATGGGAAACTCCAGTATCTGAATGATTTCTTATTTCTAGTTCCTTCAGTCAAAACACAGATACTCAAGGAGTCTACTTCACAACACAGGATTTATCTTCCAACATTTTTGCTGTATATTTTACAACTGCTACTCAAATGTAATACTTATTTTAACAGTTAATATACATCATTTTTAACAGCAAGAGAAGGTTCTTAATTTTGCTCTTGCTGAAGTCAGAGCTTCTCCCATGCTGTTCCCATCAAACTGACCTGCTGAGACCCTCTGCATGGAGGGTTAAGGAGATATGCAAAGCTCCCAGGTGATTTCCGACTGATTATTATTTACAGCGTGACCTTGGGAGTGCACGGTTATTCACTTGGAAACAATTACACGCCAGGCTCCTGCCCCAGAGAGATTGCAGGGGATGTCGTAAGCTGGAGCACGTAACCCTTCTGCTTGCACCAGTGGCATGAGGCAACTCCAACACCCTCATTTGCTTCTTTGCAGTAACTTGTTTCATGACATTTTTTGATAGGATCAGGCCCTAAATTAGACACGGGAAGAGGATGGTTCCTCTGTGCTGATGTGATAGCACGGGGGAGGCTTGAACTTCCTGTGCCAGGTTTTTTGTGGAATTTGCCAAATATTTAGCATTTTGGGACTGTTCTCTGGGGTTTTTTGACTCCTCCAAATATTGACAATAAAGGAAAAAAAAACACCCATAGATCTATGCTCATTTAAAAGGGAGACAAAAAAGCACAAAATTACATTGTAAAATATTTCTTGCCATTGCTGCTTTCACCCACCTGTGAGGATTTTGACCCTTTTAGCTCAATAAAAGCCCTGAAAATTTTGCCCTGATGTTCGTAAAACACCACAGCTTACAAGAAAAAAAAAATCCTCTGAGCTCTAGCCCTGTGTTTGGTGCCACAATGGGTATTTTCACACTGTAAAATGTAAAACTGGAGAGCTGCAGTGCAGGGAATGTTACGCCAGGTTTTGTCACTGGCCATATTAAATTCCATTCTAAAATTAGACAGCATTATCGTATATTTGCATCTACTTATATTTCTGAAATCGACCACTTCATTATTGATTTCTATTATTTCCTTACTTCACCTGATAGCATCAAAGGTGGCAAAAAAACTCAGAAAGCTCAAACAACTTCCAAGAGACTTCCAGAAAACCGATTAGAGACTGGAGTATTGAAAAACTTCTCATCTATTCAACTAACTAACCAAAAACCATCCCAAAATTCCTATTCCCCCAGATAAAAAAGGAAAATAGAAAACACTTTAAAAATTTATTGCTTGTTCACTATCCCGTTTGGCTGGTTCTTTGAGGCTTTTATCAAAAAGCATTCCGTAAGCTTAGGTGTTAATCGAGCTGGATTAAATAATAGTGTAATAGACCCAGAGGAAGAGGAGGATGCTCTTGCATCCAGAGCTTGAACATGAGGAGCTGGGGCTGCATCCCACTGCCTTTCCTGACACACTGGAGTGTGAGGCTGGATTTTACATACCCAGACATATTTGCACATGCAGATTTCCGCCCCACTCATTGCTCAAGAAGGGGAGGAACGAGTCATCCCTGGTGGCTGAGGAACGGCGATAATGCAGGACTCTGGTCCACCAGCATGTCAGTGCTTGCAGAAGCCGTGGCCCCTCCACTCCAGCTGTTTGTAAACAGGCTGAACAGTAAACACAAACCTGGTTTCTTGATGAAAGTCACTAACTGGCGCCTCTGGATAGAAACTAAAGAAATTGTTTTAGAGATAGCGAGCGGGAGACACCCCTCCGCTTCAGATGTTTAGTCGATCTCTGCCCAACAAAACCTTGTGGCTCCCTTGTTGGCAGAAGGAGTTAAGATGCAAAATGAGTAAAAACACAGAGCAAGCCCTGCTGAAGTTGCACGGCCACGCTGCTAATGGGAAGGAAAAGGAGAAACCGGGGCTGTTGCAAGGCCGTGGTTGCACGGCTGATTGCAGCAGGCCCAGGAAGAGCTGGGTGAGCCCGAGGTGTTGGGTGAGCCCGAGGTGTTGGGTGAGCTCAAGGTGCATAATGAGCTCCAGATGCTGGGTGAGCTTGGGTACACAGTCTGTGAGAGAGCACTTTACTCACATCTTACTCATGAGAGCAAGGTTTGCCCAAGCAGCTTCTGTAGGCATGCCTTTCCCACCATGGACAATGGCAGGCAATTAAAAAAAAATTAAAATATTAGAAAAACAGGAATTTTGAAAGAGTAAATTCGTTCTGTATTGGCCAGGGAAAATGTCAGCAATAAAAATTAGTGTCAACTGTGTCAATATCAGTGAAATAACTACAAAATCAGCTGTGAAGTAGATGGACACAGGTAGAGAAACCACACTACATTTTCGGGGTATTCAAAGGTATAAGCCAAGACTTCCAGAAGTGGCCTGTGCCGCTACCTGGCTTTGACAGATCACTTTCTAGTCGTAGCTCCTGAAGCTTGCCACAGTGCCCACAGGCTTCATTATCCTGGTTTTATTGCTCTGGGAAATGACAGAGTCAAAGAGAAGAGGTTGAGAGGGGGACCCTCAGCTGCTAAGCTTCTGGTACGTGTCTTACAGAGTGAAAACAACTTTAAAGATGCCCTCAGAGAACATGTAATGAGGACTTTCTAAAAACTTGCCATTTTTTAATGGCCAGAACCTGAAAGTGGTGGCTCTTGTCCACTTGTCCACTGCGCAAGACCCCTGTCCTGCCAAGAGCAGGTAGAGGTGACCGGGCATCATGACCTCTCCTCCCTGCCAGACTCTGGGCGAGAGGTTTCAGGAGGATAGAAACCTCCAAAAGCGCCACCTTTGCCATCCATTTTGCAACATAAAACTCATCCGGGCATGACGGTGAGACAGTCAAGCCACCCACACGGTTTTCACTCTTCGTGCATTACAACCTGCGTGGGGCAGGGTGGCAATTAAAGCTGTGTAACACAAGGAAGACAATCTACTGTATGACAAGTCAATCAAAGAAACCGGATTGAATAAGCTTTTGAAGGTTGTGGGTAATTAGAGGTGTGGCTGTTTGGTAAATACCTTGGTCATTTTTCCCCAGGGGTTTATTGCATTTTCAGGAAGAGAGTTCGGAACCGTATAAAAGTTCTGGAGACTGGAGAGCAGCTCATTCGCTCAGCTCCACTCCTTCTTCAGAGCCTTCACAGCCAAGGTGAGTTGCTACTACCCCACTAACTTTTCATTCCTGTGAAAATTTACTGAACTGAGCTGAGATATGCTCTTACAAAGACGGGTCTACTGCAGGTGCTGGGATTATTGAGAGCCAAGTTCTTGCCTCAGTGGCTGGGGCGATTTCGCACTATCAAAATTGGGCTTAAGGCTGTCTATGCTAAGAAGCAAAATTTATTGTTCTTATCACTTGTAGATATGGATTACTTCAGTGCCCAGGATTCCTAGTTTCCAAGGGACAAGCTGGAAGTAGAAAAGAGTGGGATTTGGGAATGAATGGGAGACAGAAAGTTGATATTTCATAAGAACCCTTGGGTTTAAGCTGGGAATTTTAATTGCACTTATAAGCCTGACTCTTTTACTAAGCTCCTTTGGAAATATAAATCTTCAGGAGCTGAAATTATTCAGCTGTCCTTGAAGAAATTTAGGAAAAAACTGAGAAGGCAAATTTAAACTATGAGAGGAAAGAGCAGAATAAACAGCCTTCAGCTCGGCTGGTCTCATCTTGGATGGCTCCTGCCTCCTTGAAATCCCAGCTTTCCTCAGAAGGGGGTTTAGATGTACAGAGAGGATTTTCCTCATGCCTCAAGAAATGGGACACTGATGCACCAAGGGTCCCCAGGGCACTGAGGGACCAGAGGGCACAAGGAGGGAGGAAGACACAGGAGTGTCTTCATTTTGAGCATCTGGCTTTGAAAGTATATTTTGCCAAGGTTCTAACACCACCAGTCCCAGCTGTAAATTCATCAGCTGTGCCAGCGCCCCTGGAGGCTGCAAGTTCTTCAGACCCTTGCCAAGATGCCTCTTGCCAGTGCAGCATAAACTGGCAGCCCATCGCACATCTCCTCCTCCGTTACGTGGCCCTGAGATAATCCCAGGGTGTCTTCCACGAGTGCCAATGGGATGCCACAAGGGAGAGCAGGGAAACAGCTCACGGAGCGCAGAAGAGGTGGAGATCGGGGCTGCTGGGGGGGCTCATGAGGGTGTTTCAGATGGTGGGGGCTGATCTGGCACCAAGGGAACGAAGCCCCAAGCAGGAGAAATGGAACAGAGAGACAGGCAAATCCTGCCAAGCCCTGAGAGGCTTATAAATACATCAAGGAAATCTGAACCCAAAGCAGAGCAGGGAAAGGATGCTGCCCTTCATGCATCTAACAACAAAGGTCTCTCCTTCCCCAGGGTTCACCGCACCAACCAAAAAATGTGCTCCCGTGCAGACAGAGGCTGCCACAGCTCCGAGGGCTCCTCCTGCCACAGTGGAGGCTCCTCCTGCCATGACAAAGAGAGGTCCTGCCACGGCTCCGAGGAGGTCGTTTGCCACGAAGTGAGCGCCGTGCAGGATGTGACGCCGGTGGTGGTCCTGCCTCCCCAGTGCCCCGGGCAGGTGCCGGTGGCCCCTGTTCCCTGCCAGCAGCAGCAGCAGATCAAGCAGCCGGTGCAGTGGCCCCCCCAGCAGCAGAAGTGAAGGGGCGAGGATGAGCCGATGATCAGCGCACACCCCGGGGCTGCACCTCTCCCTTCTCCTCCGCAAGACGCAGCCCTGAGCTTGGGCAGGTCCTGCTCCTTCCCTCCAGCACGTACGACCTCTCCCCGCTCCCCACAACGCAAAGTGGCATTAGCATGGCAGAATCGTGATTTGCACTCGCGTGCACGAGAATTTGAATCTATTATTAATTTCCTGCTTCTGTCTCCAGTAGCAAAGATGTGATATTAAAACCTAAAGCTCAAAAAACTTGCTGGTGTTCTAGTGTTTTTCCACCGTTATTCTCCTCCTTCTCTTCAGCATCATTCCTGAGCCCACCTTTATTAATGAGAGCTGCTTTTCACAGCCTCCTCCCCTTCCCGTTGCTTCCTTTGATGGCAGCAACATGTCAGCGCTCGGCTCTCCAGACCCCACACCTTGTGCATCCACCAGACAAACCCAGAGGCTGGGTTTGGAAAAGCTGTCTGGGGCTGGAGGTGGAGATCAGCATCTCTCGTTAATCCCAGCCCTTGGCTCTGTGACAGCTGGCCCTGAGCCTTAGACCCTCACAGGCACATTTTGAAGGAGCTAAAACTAAATCTTCATCTTTGTAAAATGTACATGGCTGGAGAGCACAAAAGCAGACTCTGTCTAGGAAGTCTGGAAATCACCAATCACCATAAATAAGAAGGTATAGACAGAGGAAGGACTACATCATATTTAATCTTCCTTCTGACTTGTTCCGAATAGAGAATATGGGATTAGATCAATATTTTGTGCAAGGTAACTCTATCCTGTTTGAAAATCCCAGTAAGAGCCCATATTGCCGTGCTTAAATACTAGCTAGTGTAAAATATACATATATAATGAGGCACTGGCCCAGGTTGCCCAGAGAAGTTGTGGCTGCCCCATCCCTGGAGGGGTTGCAGGCCAGGTTGGACGGGACTTTGAGCAACCTGGTCTGGTGGGAGGTGTCCCTGCCCATGGCAGGGGGTGGAACTAAATGGCCTTTAAGGTCCCTTCCAACTCAAACCATTCCATGATTCTATAATTCCATGATAACTGGGTTTAAGACAGTCCATGCGCTGCAACATTAACTTCCACTGTGAACTCTAATCCTGTAAACACCACTCGTGTCTGGAAAACAAGAGACAGACTGCAAAAGAAAAAAAATATTACCAGTTCCTGACAAGGTTCAAGTTGACTTTTCTCAGCAGAAACCATAATAGTCCCATGAAAAAAAAAGAACATCAAATGGACAGAGGGCCATAAAAACCGGCACTTGTATTTCCCATTGCACCAAGTCCACCCCCAGGTTCTTCTCCAGTGTCTACCAGCATGGAGGCAGATTGCTGCAGGAATTCGTGCCTCTGTGGGATGAGAGCAGTACTGTGTGTAATGTGCTAGATATTTAATTAGCAAAGGGCTTGCACTCAATCTTTGAAAGAAACAAGAAACTTATTATTAGCACTTGTTTTATTATTACTGTTAATTAAAATAACAAGGAGCATCATTCCCACACGCAAGGTACATGATTACAGGAGCAAAGAATGAACGTCAGGGTCAGAGATGGGCAGCTCTGACTGAGCATGAAGATATTGCATGATGCCACCTCCCTGTCGCCCCAGTCACCCAGGTACCCCTCTGCCAGGGCCAAACCCACCCTGTGCCAAATGGGAGGTTGAAATCAAGCCAGACTGGAGGCTCCAGGCTGAGTTTGATTCTGGCTGAAAGCGTTTGTGGGAAGGGGAGATAAAATCTCCCATCTTAAGTCTTTCTAGGCAGTCCAAATTTTCACCTACGCTCTCGCTCTCAGCCAAGCTGAAGCGCTGCAGGTTGTGTCATTCGTTTAAGGAGAGACTTAGGAAGAGCCTGAGGAATAGAGAAGCAAATCTCTTCTGAGCTGCAGTTTTGTTATCTCAGCACACATCCCTGGGAAGAGAAGCAGGAAAGGGGATTGCATAAATTCAGCAGGAAATTGTCCCCACCTTCCCCCTGCCGTGAAGGCCACAGCAAGAGGGCGACCTCTGCAGAGGACATCTTTTGGACAGTGTCTCAATCAAGCCAGCAGGAGAAGAGTGGGTGAGAAAAAGACCACAAAAAGCATGGTAACCCCAAGGCAAACATTAGAAAAGCAAGAGAAAAGGGAGTCCTGCATGTAGAGCATGTTTCTCAGCACTAAATAAGTGTTGGGTAAGTGTTGGCATTTCTGGCTGTGCCATTGTGGCTCCATACAGCAACGCTGCAACGTGAGGGTCCCGGACCATACCAGGGTGAGGGTCCCACACAACCTGGTACCCCATGAATTGTAGTATCCCCCAGAACACCCTTCTGAGCATACCCCAGAGCCATGGCATGCCCCACACACCTCGTAGTTGCCCCCCAGCTGCCCGGCACAGAGAGAAGACCCACTTCCCTGGCACCATGCTGGCTCAGAGCAGACCAAATTGCAGTAGCCATAGTGCCAATAGTTGTGGCCACCCCGGCATGAGTCCCTGCCACGGGCACAACCAGGGCCGTAGGTATAGAGGAGGGGTGTCCGGCAGGTGTCCAGCCAGGAGCCTGTGGGGTCATGCTAGTTTGAATTCATGTTTAGGAAGGATTCCCTTCTGGAAGAACATGCCATTTCAGGCAATAGAATCTGCCTAAAGAAGTAGTAGCTCAGTGACAGAAGAAAGACAATAGCTTTTTATGTAATTTTTTATCTACTGCACTTCAAGATAAGCAGAATTGTACAGCAAATTTGGACTTTTTTTCCCATTTTTAGCATTTTCTATAAGAAACCTTCTGGATGACTTATTAGATACTGTAATATTATTACTGCAAGTGAGATATTTTTTCCAAAAACCTCATTTTTATTGTTATTTTTAGTAATTATATATCATTCATCAATGAACTACAAGAAATATTCCATAGAACACATCTCTGTCTTCCACTATTTGGAATAAACAACGAGTTTGGCTTCAGGCAGAGCGAAGTCAAGTGTGTAAACACAAAGCTAGAGTCTACAAATAAGTTTCCATAAATGTTCCAGATCAAGAGTCAAATCACGTACCTTAGACAACAACAGGGAGAATTAAAGTCAAACTGAGGGGAATGGCTTGGAACAGGGGAACTTTATAGAGCTGGAGGCTCCAGCAGTGAGGCACTCCTGGAGAATGGGGTTTTGCTCTCCCCTGACCACAGCTGTTTCTGTTTGATGCCTTTGGTTCCAAATTTTTACATCTGACGCACTTTTTTTTTTAATTTTTACCATCCTTTTCCTTTTACATGACAGCAAATTTACACCTGTACACAATCAAAGATTTCTAAAGGCACTGGGTTACTACAGCCTAAATAAAACTTTGTATTTGTAGGTTACTTCCATACATTGTGATACTGAAGCACAGATGTGAATGGACCTGTTTGAGGGATCCCGGTGAGTCAGCAGAGCATCACCCAAAATCAATTGTGCCTGACGTCTAATCCATGATGCCAACCCAGTGTTGACACATTCTGGCCTTTTATGGGACAAGAAAATGTAATTGCCAGGTTAGATGGGCATGACCTGTACTGGACGTGGAAAGGAAGACTGAAGTTCATCCATGATTCATGGGAAAATCCAGGCTCAGAAGCATCTACCTCTACCACACTACACTGTTTTGTTTATGTTTTCTTGAGCTACAGTCCTGTATAATGCGTGTTTCCATAAGAGCTGCAGAGATGCCATGGCTGAGTACCAAAAGCAGGACAGCAACACTAGCCCTCTGTCCCAGCTAATATTACAAACATCATCTTTAACATTATTGTGAAATTAAAGATCTTAAAACCTTACTCAGGAAGAAGGCACAGGGCCCACCTTCTCACAGCCTCAACTGCTAAACATTTCCAGAAAGTAAACTAAATACAGGTTCTATTTAAAATGTTGGGGGAGAAATTAGAAGAACATTCAAGAAGAACACAAGAAAATAGGAACAGAAAATAACTACAGCTCTGGGAGCGTGAGCAGGACTTAGGGTGGTGGGTTCACTTCAAACCACTCTGCTCCAGTATTTAGTACCACTGCCATGAACACGGTATTTCAGAATTAGACTATCAGCATCTATCAGCAAGAATAAAAGAAATCCTTGACAGGGCACATCATAGAGACAGGTTGAAATTACCAATGCAGGACGCATTTGGGCTAATCCCGAATGCCTCATTAATATATCCAGTACCATTGGGCAAGTCATCCAGAGTATTCCTGCCCTGAACATAAGCCATATGAATTAACATTAGTAATCATTTTTCTTTCACATGGAGGTGTGATCACGTTTAGCTCTTGATCCATGTGACGTCTCGGCACAACTTGAGGAATTGGTACTTCCAAATTCCAAACATCTCTTCTGCTTGATACATGTTGTCCATGACCAGATCCATGAGTTTCTTCGGCATTGGCGTCACTTTGCATGGAATACCTTCCAATCTCTTTCATAGGGAGGCAAAGAAATTAGAGTGCTATTAATAACCTATGGGACAATTACAATGCTAAAAGCACAATGCATCAAAGGGAAAATGTCGGAAGCTGAATACAGTGGATAGAAATGGGCTGGGATGTGTAATTAGGTTACACTTGCCAAGAGATGTCTCATGTCCCAGATAACCCTTTGGAAGAGTATAAAAGGTCTCTCATCCCAGTTCCCTTCATTCGCTTCTCTGCTCCTATAACACCTTCGTTCCTGCTGCTGAAGAGGTAAGTCAAATTTTTCTGTTTCTCTTGGGTTTCTTTATGAAACCAACTGCTTTCATACAAGCTTTGGTAGAGTTGGAGTGTGACACTCCTCACCTCTGGACCTTGGTCATGGCAGAGGTCAAGTTCTTGCTACCCAAAGGAGCTGTTTTATTAATGCAACTGGCAAGTGGAATATAGGCTTAGGGGGCAGAGGCTTGAGCTGAACCAAAAGAAAAGAAAGATTGGAAAATGCAGACAGAGGACAGTCAGAGGACTTTACGGAAAAGAGGCTTCGAAGTCTTGGAGTAGAAGGTCTGGGACTGCAGATGGGAAATGGATGTTTTGAGTCATTTTTCTCTGAAAAGCAAATTGCTTTCATAGAAAATCAGGTTTTTGGTGGGGGATATAAATAATCTCCCAATACCTAATCAGAATTGAAATCACCTTCTTAACCCTGAAGAACTAGAAATAAGGAAGAAAATGGGTGATTCCAGGGCAAAATAGAGAATGCAGGTATACTCACATACATCTGGGCCACTGTACCAGCATTAATGTTGATCTCTGTCCTATAGCTCTGCCAATACTCCAGAAAGATGTGCTCCCGTGGGTCCTGCCATGACTATAGCTCCTCCTGCCATGAATCCAGCTCTTCCTGCCATGG
>JAOXJK010000016.1:1801899-1819670 GCA_025774025.1 Xenus cinereus | reverse complement strand
CCTGGCCTTGAACCCCTCCAGGGATGGGGCAGCCACAGCTTCTCTGGGCAACCTGGGCCAGGGTGTCACCACCCTCAGAGTGAAAAAATTCTTCCTGAATATCGCCACGCAGAGCAAGGGGATGGAGAACATTTCAGAAGGGCCCAGACTGAGGACTATGTGCACTGTGCTGTGTGATTCTTGCTAAGACATTAGGGATGTCTGGTAGGAGTTGGTGGTCATCTACGTTGCAGGAAAAAGACAGAGAGAAGAGTTCCGAGCAACATTTACTACACACAAGACAGCACTCGGTTTCAGCTCCTTGAATCTCTGAATTTAGCATAAACAGATCTTTGAATTAATTCTGTATTTCCAAATATCCTGCTCCCAGTCACAGACAGATTCTCTCTGTTCCTTCCAGCTTTGCCTACACCTCTAACCAACAAGATGCCCAACGGTTGCGGATGCTGCGGTGGAAATAACTACACCGTCTGCTGCTACAGCAGCCCCAGGTGCTGCAAGACCCCCATGTGCTGCCCGCAGTACTGCTGCCCCACCACCTGCTGCATGCCCATGCAGAGCTGCTGCTACACCATCAGCAGCAACAACAGGGGCTGCTGCGGTGGCAACCGCGGTGGCTGCTGCGGTGGCCACTAAACCCACTCAGCAAAGCGGCAGGCAGGGCTGCGCTCCCTGCTGCTTCCCTGATGGCTCATTCGGTGTCGGATATGGATATGGATACGGATACGGCCCTCAACACTCTTCCTCCTTTGCTTAGAGACTGTAGATCATCTCTCTTCTTCTTCGCCTGCCTTTAATCACCAGATGCTTGTAATGTGCTTTGAAGTCGCTACCCACTGATCAGTGTGATTTTCCTTTGTAAGCACTAGTCCTGCTGTTAATTTTCCTCTTGGTGCGTGGGATGTTTAATGCTGTTGCTATCATACACCCTTTTCTTGTTCTAATCTCCAATTAGTCATGAAAGCCAATAAAAGTTATAAGTTATGACACTGCAAACTTCTGGTATATGTTTATTCATTTATCTTTGTCTTTTAAACTCTAGTTCTGCTCTGGGACTCTTTTAGCAGTTGCTTAGTTGCTGAATATAGTGAAGTTTTCAACTGTTTGTCACGCTACTGATGACAGTGCCCCAGCATATGCAGGAAATTTCTTGGGTCAGTCTTTCATCCAGGGAAAAATAGCTCTTGCTACTGTCAGTATGTTATTTAAGCTACAGGAGTATCCCCCTGGCCATGCAGTTTCATGCTGGTTTTTTCCCCTGCTTATGACTTTGAAGAGACACAGTCCACAACTGAAGCATCTCTACGGTCCTAAAGCCAAAGCTAAAGGCCTTTTTTGGTAATGGAAATCTTTCCAGCGAATTTGCTGAGCTTTAAAGCCGCTTTCTTAAAAGGCTTGATGTCTTGTCAACAAGATCAAATAGACCAGCAGGCATGGTCTGCGCAGTGCAGGGAGGGAGGGAGTGATTGAAAGATGTGGAGACTTAAGTCTAGCTTGAAGGATTCAGAAATAGTATTTAATTTCATCTGGAATTCTATTAAAGCAGAGCAAATTTTCAGAGATGAGATTCAGAAATTAAATATTTGCACTTTGTGATTTGTAAAAGCTTCAGGAAGGGAAGTGACTCCAAAACATCTCTTCTAACATGAAAATAAATCCAAAACCAGCATAATCTCGGGACTGTGGCAATGAGTTATAAATCTAAAATCCTGGTTGGCTCTTGACGGATACCAAGGTCTTTTCCGTCCTTACATGCAAGTCCCGTGGCTTCCTGCAGGGCAATTTCAGTTTTCCTGTAGCTGAAGAATAAATTAACTCAGTGGCAGCAAAGTCGTCAGGTCCAAGCACGCGCCCTGGAGTCACACCCCTGAATTCTGCACATGCTTTTCCCGGTGATTCAAACCCCAACGCCGCTGGACAAAGCTCCGAGCGTCTCTCACGGAGGCTGTGCCGTGGAGTGAGTGCATGGAAATACCTCCTGCGCTGACAGCCCGGGGCTTCCAGGAGGGATACTCTGCTGGTACTTAAAAAATGCCTCAGCCATCCACAGAAATGCGAAGTGGAGCAGCTCTACAGAAAATGAGTCAACCCAGAAATGTCGGAAAGGTGGATACAGTGCTTGACAAAGCCTGAAATTGTTAGTTCATGAGGTCAGGACTCCCCTGTGGTGTCCTCCTTCCGGATTTGCAGGGCATTAAAAGGGCTTTCAGTGTTGAACTCACTCACTTGAGAGAGGTGCTCCTCATTTGGAAGGGAATTAAGTCATTTAAATAAAGGAATACACAACCCACCCACAGCTTGACGTGGTCCACCCCCGCACCCTGGTGTGCTGGTGTCCATAGGGATCCAGTACTCAGAGTTCACCTCTTCCACTCATCCACGCCCCACACAGGGAAACAACATCTGCCATTCGTCATGGTCCTGAGGTCACCCTTCATTCCAACACCATCTCTCCCACTGTCAGGTTTCTCGGTGCTTTGGAAGGTGACGAGCATCATGCCCAGATATCACAGACCTTCTCTGACAAACAAGGTCCAACCAGCAGCCCCATCCACAAAGCCAACTGAAAAACCTGTATTTTCTCACAGAAAATTTCAATTTTCCACTAATAAATCAAAAGCCAAAGATTTTTCAGGTGGAAGTTTACGAAAAAAGAAAAAAAAATCCCTATTGGTTGATAACATTTGCAGTGTCAGAAGATGGGTTTGTCTGGCAGAAATTGCAGTTTTTCAAGAAATAATTGTATTCTCTGTACTTTTTTAGATGCCTTCTGCAACTTCAGTGTTGGGGTACTCCACGAGGAAAAGTCATCGCATCGGGAAGATGTTGTTAATTAAAACCTGATGCCTATTTTTAAAGAACAGAAGCATTAAAATACAAGTTTCAAATGATGCTTTTTCTGAATCTTGCTAATTCCGAGTTTTTTAGATGTAATAAACAAAAATCCACTCAGAGTGGATTACAAAATAAAATCTCAGTTTCACAAAGTTAGTATAAAATAAAGAGGTTTTCCTGCTTCTAATTCTATTCAAGTAGAAAAGATAACAGAGTGTAGCACCTGTTCCATCAGGGGGCACGTCCAGCCCCCTCAGAGGTGTTTCCAGCTGTGGGTAAAGCATCCAGAGAGCAGTTTGGGCAAAAAAATCCAACTCCATGGAGCACACCACAAACACGATTCCTGGTTTAGGGTTGGTCAGGTTGGTGTTAAGCTGAAATACGGTTGAAAAATCAACCACTTCATGTTGAAAAGAGAATTTCCCTGTGTTTCCGATTTTTCCTTTTTTAAAAAAAAATTGCTTTTTTATTCTGGCAGGAAGCTTGCTTGTTTTCATGGATAGACTTTTCTCTGTTTTCTTTCGCCATTCGCGTACCTCTGCTCCAACACCCTATTTCAAGGCATGAGCCGTTGGGCGCCTGGAGGTGGGACTGGACACCTGGACTCCTGGGTCTTTTTGTGGTTTTCCCACTGCCACGAGAGACTCCTTTTGGGCACATCACTCAGCATCACGGTATTCCAGGTATCCTTATCCCAGGATCCCAGCTGACTAACATTAGGTAACAGCGTATTTGAACATGACCGATGGAAGAACTAATTAGATAATGGCCACTGCATATGCGAAGAGCTAAGCTGACATTACATCAAGGGAGATGCTAATTGCAGCTGATTAATCCAATAGCAAGTGCCAGAAAAAATATACATACAGAAGTGGCACTCAGTGCTCAACTATTAATTCCCATGGGATGCCTCATTTCCAAGAGAGCTTGGCCGCATATAAAAGCTTCGGCCCCAGCGCTGTCCTCAGGACTTGGAGACTCTGCTCAGCCCGTCCGTCACCGGTCACAGGGTGAGTTGGATTCTCTCAGCTGTCTCGGATTCCTCATTTTTTTTTCCATAGAAACAGCAGGAAAAAAAAGAAGTTGGTGGATTATTTTTTTTTTTTCCTTTTTCCCAGACTGTTTATCCCCGAGGGTTGGCCATCTCTGCCATAGGATGCACTACCATAAAGGCGACAGCGACCAGGACTTGTGCCATGAAGAGAAGGGCTGGACGTGGCATGGTTCCACGGGGTGCTGCCACGAAAGCCCCCTGGACACCACGAACTTGTCCCCTTGCCACGAGCCCGGCAGCATCAGCCGTGATATTGAGGGGTCCTGCCAGAGCGAGCCCCAGGGCTGCCAGCTCATGGATCCATGCCCACCCCTGACCTGCTGCCCACCACAGCAAAGCTGCAATTCCAGCAAGCCCCGGCGGCGAGTGGAGGTGAGCCACGTGCAGCCTGTTTGCCCCCCACCCGTGAAAATCCATCGCCGGCCGCTGCAGCAGTACCGCCCGCCACTGCCCTGCGAGGAACCGGGGTGCTGCGGCAAACCCCGGCGGCGAGTGGAGCAGTGTCCCGTGGAGGATGCTTGTCCCCCCGTGATACTACATCCCCGGCCACTGCAGCATCGCTGCCCCTGCATCCCGATCTGCCCCCCACCCATCCAGCGCTGCTGCCCACCTGTCCAGTGCTGCTGCCCGCCCACCCAGCGCTGCTGCCCAGCCCCTGTGCCCCTGCCACTGCATCCCGGCCAGCACCAGCAAAAGCAGGTCCCTCTCTTGCCACCCTGTCTGCAGAAGAAATGAGCTGGGACCCGTTGTGGTCACCGAGAGGAACGACAGATGCCGTCCCCCACCTCTCTCTCCAAGGAGCGGAGGGAGAGAAAGAGACTTATGAGTTTAGAAGAAACAAAACTACTTTAATGAAAATATTAATAAAATAAGAAAAAGAAAATAATGAAATATATACAATATATACAAAGCCATATCGAGCTCCCAGGATGACGATCACATCACCAGCAAGCACTGGGGAAGTCCCAGACTGGACTCAGTAATGGACGGGGACTGGATTCTGGACCTGGATTCCGGATCTGGATTCCAGAACGCACAGATGAGGATCAAAGGCAGACCAACAGAGTCCTCCTTGGACACCAACCATTGAAGAAAGAGGCTGACCCCTTTGATCTCTCAGCTTTTATCCTGAGCATGATACCGATGGGATGGAATGCCCTGTTGGTCAGTTTGGGGTCACCTCTCCTGTCCGCTCCTCCCCGCAACTACAACCCCTCTACACTTTTCCACTTCTGACCCTCCAATGGGGCAAAAAACAAAATTAGCTGGGCTCAGTTGTTATAGCAGTAGTAGAAGTAGAAGCAGGAGCCTTTCTGCATACCATTCCTTGGCATAAATTATAAATAATTAGATCTTATCACTCTGAGAACGAACAGTGTCTCCACAATATGCCGTTAATTTCAGAGAGTTCAGTTAGTTAGAAGAGGCTCAGCTAAAAAGTAAAATTGCTGAACAGACTCAAAACAGGACAGACCCCCCCCCATCCTGTGGGGGGATGTTTTGCCCCAAACTGCCAATGCTCCTCCCTCTGCTTTCGGCACGAGACAACGCCGCCGTGGCCGGTGGCTCGTTGCTGCTCTTTGCACACTGGATCCGGGGTCCGCAGTCCCCTGCTTGACCCCAGCACCGACACTTTTAATTCGCAGGGTTCTGGCCTGACAGGGAACAGGCTTTAACCATCTAAACCCCACTTTGCTCCTTCTGAGGGTAGAACAGCTCTTCTGAGAAGATGAACAGCCTGGAGATGGAGAAACCAAAGGGAAAGAGCTGGAGCAAGGACGGGGAAACCACCTGCCTTGGATTTGCCTTCTCTCGTGGGTTCAGCGGACTATGATTTCAAGGCTTGTCAAGAACAAACACAGGACTGTACTGGGAAAAAAGTACACACTGTGACTGCAGGAGCATCAAGGACTCCTGTGATTTGATTTTCTCCCTGTGTATTCAAGAATAAAGTTGGAAATATTTAGTTGACACTTGATTCCTTTTTTTTTGACCCCCTAAAATATCACCAACCTGACAATGAGAAAATGTTAAAAGTCACTTAAATTCTCACAAAGAAATTTGTACATTTAGAACCAAAATCAGAGCTCACACATGGGGATTTCAGCTCCGGCTGTAGTGGTTTCACCAGGATGAACTCCATCTGTGCTGTAAAACCTTCTCCACTGTGGTCACCCACCACAGGACCAACGGACGGCCTTCACTATGGTCCATCGGCAAGTGATCTAGGTATAAACAGTTTGATCTACAAAGTGTGCCATCGCCTTCATTAGCTAGATAGCAACACTGCACTGGGAGGCCATCCATCATGGAAATGTTAATTATGATAATAAGCGTGTGCCCCAGCACGTGAGGCGAGTCTGTGCATGCCGGGAATGCCTTTCACTCGGTGCAGGAAGACGCAGGCCAGGCTCTTCCCCCGCAGCTCCCCTCTGCCCAGCTCTCACAGGCACACTGGAAATGTGCTGTTTTTCTCTCCCTTTGCCAGAAAAGCCTCCCACTAAGTGCATTAAAATATTTATTGTTGTTTTTTTGTATCACCTAAGCACAGCCCCAGTGTGTCCTCACAGCTGCTGGCAACCACCAAGGAAAACCAGAAAGAAAAAAAAAAAAAGAAATTAATTCTTGTTTTTTTAACGTAGAAAACCACAGCAATTTATTTTTCTCATGTCTAATTTTAACCAAACGAAACGCCACTTTCATATGAACTTTGACTTCAGAAATCCCTTTTTTTATTAGTTTTTTTTCCCAGCGTTTTCTCACTGAAGACGGTTTCCAGGCACCATCCCATTGCGGTGCCCAAGGGTCTGACTCAGAGCCCACAGACCAATGTGCTTTCAGATCAGCTTTGGTCCATCTTTTCTTCCCAGCTGCTTTTCACCAGCCGCCCCAGCCCTCCCATCCCAGTTAGCCCGCCCAGTTAGCCACAGAACCATTTCTCCAGCCCGCCCAGGTCCCATCCTCCAGTAGTTTCAGTCTCTCACCCCAGTTTGGTGCCACCTGTAGATTTACCAATTCCACCCCATTATCCAGGGCATTAATGAAGATGTCAAACAGCACCAGTACCAGTATCAGCCAGTTTTTCATCCACCGTGTAGTTTACCCATCTGGTCCATACCCCCACCAGTTTAACTACAGGGCTGCTATGGGAAACTGTGCCCAAAGCCTTGCAAAAGCTGAGGTAGCACCATCCATCACACTCCACCATCCACAGAGCCAACCTCTTCATCACCGAAACCCATCAGCACAATTTGCTTTTGGTGACTCTGAGCTGGCTCTTCCCTATCACCTGTTTGTGCTTCAGGCACCTGGAAGTGCTCCTCATGGGTAGCAGAAGGGGAAGGCCAGGATGTTAGCACTGTGTCCATCACAGCTCCTGACTCACAGGCCACCCGTCAGCCTCCACTGAGTGTCTCGGTGCCCTGGAGATGGTGAATAAGTACATTATTACCTGCCTCACATAGCCGATGTGTGGCTTAAATGATGTGAGTCCTTTATGTGCACCACTCGGTAACTACATTATAATTAAGAGATGCTTATCAGGAATCATGAGTCAAGCAGAACATGCCAAGCGCTGGGAACAGCATCTAAATGGAGGAGATGTTTTGCCAATAAATAATTTAGTCCTCGTTCCTGCAGCGTGTTTCATTTACAAGGGGAAGACTTGGAACCATATAAAAGGCCTCCGATCCTTTGGTTCTCATAATCTGGTCTCCTGGTCAGCGTCTGCCTTCCCTCGCGAATTGGGTAAGACACATCCTGGAGCAGCCAGGTTCATTTTGGGATGGGTGTCTGGATTCAGGAGGTCCCAGTCCTGGAACGCTTGCACTGTCCTTCAGACCATGCTCTACACACAAAGGGCTAGAGGACAGTGGGCAAAGCCAAGAGAGAAGCTATTGGGTGACCTGAGTACAGGATTTACAGCAATGCCACTATGTGCTGCAGTGCCTTATGTCTGTTCTCGGAGGGGAAAAAACTCAAGAGTAAGGTCAGAAGGAGGGTTTGGGCACATGACCAGTATTGGACAACTGCAAGAATTTCCTTTAGATCCAGGCTTTCAGGATAAGCAAGATTGACTTATGAATGGCTCACTAAAGTGAATTTATGGTAAATTAAATGAAAACAGAGGAGATGGAAATGCAAGCTTATCTGTCCATGTGTTTTTCAGGTGTTTCCCTACAAGTCAAACATGATATACTCTTCTGGGAGAGAATCGTACTTCAACTTGAACTCAACCTGGTACGATCCTTCAGGGTCCTGGCTGGACACCCGGCGCACACCCTTCCGCTACGGCTACAACACCTGCTCCTCAGGGTGCGAGGACGAAGGCGTCGAAGGCATGAGAGGGCACAACTACCGACATTACGGCTATCGGCAGCCAGTCTGCTCTGAGAGATGCCACGGCTACGCTGTGGCTGATTCATGCCACGGCGGCGGGGGCTCAAGCTGTGTCAGGAGACCCACATACAGCTACGGGTCATCAGGGGGATGCCAAGGCTACGGGAGGTCAGTCTGCTCGGAGAGATGCCAAGGGTCCTCAGGTTCATGCCACGGAGGTGGTTCGAGCTGTGTCAGGAGGCCCACATACAGCTACGGCTCATCAGGAGGATGCCACGGCTATGGGAGGTCGGTCTGCTCCGAGACGTGCCACGGAGGAGGTTACCAGGGGGGGAAGCCGTGCTACAGCAAGCCAACGCAGCACATCCCCCAGTGCTGCCCTGTTCAGACCTGTCCCCCTCCGGTGCAGCAAGGTTGTGCACCCGTGGCAAAGTGTATCCCAAGCCAACCACCCATGGCAAAGTGCATCCCAACTCAGCAGCCCGTGGCAAAGTGTATCCCAAGCCAACCGCCCATGGCAAAATGCATCCCAACACAGCAGCCCGTGGCAAAGTGCATCCCAAGCCACCCGCCCATGACAAAGTGCATCCCAACCCAGCAGCAAAAGCAACCCTGCAAAGTGCCAGCCCGGAAGATAAAGTAGAGGACACGAGGAACAAGGATGAATGAGAGAAATTTCTCACTCTTGCAACTTTGCCTTGATGGTCTGCATGTCCTATGTCACCCATGGATCTCCGCTCTTCCTGTCATTTTGCTTGTAACATGCTTTGAAGGCGTAACCCACTGTCTCTGTGAAATATTAAGTGCTGTTCATCTCCTTAATTCACAGCAGATGTGGAGGCAATAAAAAATTATGGTTCATAACCCCCTTGCATCAGTGTTTTCCACTTCACCCCTTTGAATTCTTCTTGTTCTTTCTTGTGGCCAAAGTTGTTTTTTGCAGCGTCCACCTTCCCCCTCACATCGTGGTTCCTGGTTTATTCATCCAGGTGTCTTTTTATTCCTACTCCAGACAACTTCCTCGTGGAGAAGGGACTAACAGTTTTCATCATGAACTCTTTATGCAACCCAGCAATTAAATGCTAATATACCCATGTGAAAAAAAAACATACACTTCATCAGGGAGGTGAAAACGCAAGGGTGTGCTCAGCACATCATTTCATTCACAGACAAGGCAATGGGTGCAAGTTGATTTGTATTGGAAGCCTCCAAAATAAGCTCTGGGAAAAAAGCCAGGAAAAGGAATCAGGAAGAGGAATGGCACAGCTAGTGCAGAGCAAGAGGGGATGCTGAAGCTGGTGGGAGAGAAATGCTCTGGTCCATGGTCCATTAGACATTCAGAGACCCCAAACGTGACAGATCTTGACCCCAAGGGAAGCAGCTCCTGCAGGACCTATATGTCTTCCAGCAGCCGGTGTTCAGTGATGCTTGATGTCACTCCGACGGCTGAGATGTTTGGGAAAGACCAGGGAGGGGTGAGACCTCTCAGAGCTGAAGACTTTGGCTCAGGGAGAAATGAGGATCATCTGGCCAGGAATACATGAAAATGGAAATCAGAAAGGAGTTTGTAGACATCGCGGGGGGACTTGGTTGGACTCGCTCTCTTTAATGGAACAAAAAGCTCCAAACTCCTTGTAAGATACGGCCTGGTCGGGTTGGAAAGGGAGGCTTCTTGCAGCAAAGGAGGGATCTGGAGTCAGTGACTCACAGCATCATGTCCCAGGTGGCTCCTCACACCTCACCCAGCCCGGCCGAGAGCTTCCACCGTTTCCATCTCCCGGTGTCCTGCCTGGCCCAGCCGGCAGGATGTGACACATCACAGAACCAGCTGCTTCGCAACGTTGATGGCGGAGATTTGTCTGGATAAGGCAAAGAAATAAATAAAAACAGGCTCAGGATGCCCCTGACTGGGATGGAGAGTTTATGGTGGACACATGGGGGCTGCCAACATGCTCTGCCTGGACACGGCAGAAGCCTTCCTCACCATCCTCTTCCTTGCCCATGTGCAGAGGCTGATGCCAACATGTGTTACAGAGCACACAGTCCCCCAATGGGCTCGGTGGGCTGGGACAGCCCAGATGCCCACCCCATGGGCTGTATGGTGGGCTGCAATGGCAGCACCACTTATGCAAGCCTCGGGGACCTCTGTGGAAAGAAAAGTGCCAGCAAAACTATCACAGCAAAGGATGGGGTGGTGGAAAAGGCATCAAAATCCCCTTTCCAATCACTTCTGGAGCTTGCTGGGCTGTGGAAGAGAGAGCTGGAGGAGATCTCAGGAGGGCAGGTCCCGCTTCCCACACCCCAGGGAAGGAGTTGTTCTGCTTAAGCTATTTTGACATAGATTTGTCCAACCTCTAATGAGGGGGATTTCACACAAGCAATCTATGTCCGAAACAAAAGAGCGATCTTCTTTGTGTTTAAATCACCCCTCAGAGATTTGCAGGTTTGAACTTGTACCTGGGGTGTCCCCCAGATCCTCCTAAGATCCTGGGGTTTTCTGTGCTTCATGTATCTCCTTCGTAAGTGGAAAACCAATAACTGATATATGGAAGAATCATGACCACATATAAGCCACCCAGAAACCATGATCCAAAGTGGAGAACAAACCAGCTCCTGAAACAATTCCTTCCATAAAACCAACAAATCACCCAGAGAAAAAAAACTGCCATCCACCCAGAATAGGATCAAGGGATGCAGGGAAGCCTCTTCCAAAAACTAGGAGCTTTGCAGGAGATATGTGGGGCTCAGAGACCAGCTGTAGGGTCAGTGTGGGCCTGTCTTGAACACACATCCAGTGCACACGAGCATTCTCCCCACTAGGCTACGCTCAGGCAGATTGTCTCTATCGCCGAGAGAAGTGATAAATGTGTTTGTCACCATCCACATGATCTAGGGCGTAATTAGTGAATCGTGAATAATAGTTTCACAAGAATTTTTGTTCTTCTGACGTTTGCGAAATATCCTCAGACACGGTCTGATTTCCTCATGTATCAATTCGTTCAAGTGATTCGGCTCCATCAGTTAGTCCTTGACTCTCTATTTTATTTTAATTCTATCCGTGCTATTGTTAATATTACAGTGGCCTCTAGAGTCCTGGGTGAGATCAGGCCTGGTGTGCTCTGAAGGCAGAAAGACACTCTTCTCCCCAAAGCAGAGCATTTAATCAGCAGAGACGACGCAGATCCAGACACCCTGCCCAATGTATGTGTGAGGATGGGGGCACAGAGAGAGCTCAAAGAATCACAACACTTTTCTCCCAACTTTTTTCTCCAATCAGAGTGTAATAATGGTAACTAATAGCAGATATTTGGAACAAATATCGTAGGAATGGGATGCTGTTGGAAACCCTTTGTCCTTCCAAACATCCTGCCTGGATGCTTTCTGTCTCCTGTGGGGTTTTAAAATCCTTCTGTTCAGGTTAAAAGTCTCTCTTTGAGCAAAGAAAGAACCAACTTGCAATATTGCAACATTCCTTTTAGTGCTTCTTTGCTGTTTTGCTCAGAAATAGGTTTCTCTTTGATGCTACTCCCCGGCCACATCCCACCGCCTGCATTTGCCCACTCCCATCCTTCCAACCAGACACGTCCAGCAGGAATTCGCTTCAAAGTCTCTCATCACCGTCTCCCACCTCTAAGCCCCAAACTTCGGTAACAGCTTTAGAGCCCAGAGGCAACTTGACTCCTTTTGTAACCCACCAGGGCCGAGCCCCATCGCCCCAGCAGAGGCAGACGGCCAGTGTTGCCCCCGTGTCTCGGTGGAGGATGCTCACACTCCTTGTTTTCAGGGCACCCCACACACAGACCAGCCCCAGGCTCTGTGCTCGACTTCTGCCGCCCCATCATGTGCTCATACCTGCATCCTTAATTCCCTTTGTCTCCTTCGCCCACTCACAACCTAGATTTTTTTCCCAAGCTGCCCAAATGCACCCATTTTTCCTACACACCACTGTGGCCCTGTTTCTTCTCTTTCAAGCCCCTTCTATTTTCTGGGTCCCTTTGCAGCCCAGTCCACCAGCCCACCCCACTATCCCACCTTCCCATCCACTAATATTTTTGCATTTCCATTTTGGACTGCTTTGCAATAGACACAAGAAACAGGTGAATGCTTTAGGCAAAAGCAGCAAGACCATCCAGAAACTTCCCCGTCCTCACGCGTGAACACCACCAGGCGTGGTGGGCAATTAACATTTTTATGGAGTAACGAGAGGAACAGCAATCCCAAAGGCGGGATATTGATCTGCTCGCAACACCATGAGTCAAAACAGGAGTGTAAAAACTCCCCAATTAGCAAAGTACTCGGGGTGGTGAACAATCAAGTCCCTCCGGTGGGACCTCATCTCGTTTCCGGAGGAAAAATACTGGGTGCCCTATAAAAGATCTTCAACCCCATTTCTCCTCGTCTCAGCTTCACGCCTCCTCTCAAATTCCTGCCAAAAAGGGTGAGTCAAGCTTGATCAGACTTTTGCACTTTTAATGATCACCAGCTTTGTCCTGATCCTGGGGTCTTGACCACTTCTCTTACACATCTCATCTCTGTGACTCTCTCTGGAAACAGTTGCTCAGTCCTTCTGCCTGGGTTGTCTTTTCCATCCATGTCCATACATAAATAGTAGGAAGGAATGAGTAAAACTTAAAACTTACTGGTTCAAACAGCTGAGGACAGGACTCTTCAGGTCTAGCTCTGGACTCTGGCCAACGCTCCTCTCTAATCACTAAGTGCTTTAACTTCTATCTTATATATTTGCTAAACATAAAAGAGAAAGGAAAGACTTGCTCCAAAGAAGATCCACAGAGTACTCTGTAAAATTCAGGGACCGCTACGTGCATCACTAATTTTTCTCTCTTCTTCATGAGAGTTTATTCTTGATATATAATCCCATCTAACCAGACATCAAGTACTGTTAGCTGACCAACATCACAGTGTCTCTTGCCTTTGCACCCACTCAAAGATGAAGGTCTTTCCAGTAGGTCTGCAAAGATGTGCTCCCGCCAGGACAAAGACCAGTGCCACCGGCAAGAACGATCCTCATGCCACAGCAGTGAAGGGTGCCACGGGAACAGTGGTGGATCTGGATGCCACAGGAGCAGAGGATCCAGTTGCCACGGGAGTGGTGGTGGATCTGGATGCCATGGGAGCAGTGGAGGATCCTGCCATGGAAAGCCACAGGATTGCCAGCAGCAAATTTATCAAGTCTCCTCAAAGATGAAGTGAGCAGGACATTATCTGCATGTTATACACATGTATGTCCTTGATGCTGTGCTGAGTTCAGAAAGCTTTGCGTGTCTCCTAGCTATCGTCAAAGAAAATGTCTCCTCTCCCTCCCCTGGCGAGTCCTGTACCTCCGATGAGGTGGTGATGCTGTGGGTGCTAAAATAAACTGTGTACGTTCACACTGGTGCAGTTTTCTCTGTATCAGTCTGTGACTATATAGGAGCCATTACAATTCAGAGTTCATGAGTTTCGTGTTTGTGGTTTTTCTTTCACCTTGTATTTCATACCACAACACAAGACACCTTGTGCTTCTTCAACAGCCCTGCAGTTACCCTGCCCAGACTCCGGCAACAGGGATTGGACACTGCCACACTCTCCCCTGTGGACTCCAAATTAAAAGAGAGAGAATAAAGAATTTTAAATGTTGACATTTTAGGAGGCCACCTCAGGCCTCTGCAGTGTAGGCAGCTCTCCTCCACACCACCTTCCCACAGAACTGGAGACACAAATCCCCCACCAAGACCCAACGGGCTGCATTGCACAAGCCCTCAGGGCTGGCTATGGGCACAACCATGGGGCAGAAAAAGCCCTATAAGCAAAAGCATCCTGTGATGGGGCAGAACCCCCTTTTTTTTTCCATCTGGCCCCAAAGCACCACCCCTGGGGCAGGTATCTCCACATCCTTGCAGAAACCCCTCAACAAGCCTTTCTAGAAACCCTCTCCCCAGCATTTCAAGAGCCCTGGGTCGAGCCAGGGGCGTTGCAAGATGCCAAGCGTTACACAATGAACTGATAAATTTCTTCTCAGCTTGTAATTAAATGACTTGTGTAATTTATTGGTTTGGTATTGCCATTCATGAAATGGATGTCGCCCTGATAAGATTATTCTCGAGTGTGTCACGATGATCAGAAATATCTGGCATTGCTGAAAAGGGTGCAGGCAGCAGATGCCTCCCTGAACAGGCTTTGGGTGTAGGAATGGTTTAAAAAGGCTGGTTGTGTGACTCCGGCATTTGCCTTAAGCCCCATCACAAACCCCATTTTCAACGCATGTTAAGGTGGCCAGCCACAAAATCTAGAGGTGCTCAGGACCGCTGGCTGGGTGCTGCTGATCTTCAACAAACTCAGAACAATTATAACATGAGGAACTCCCACCTGGACCTCTGCCTCCAGCTCGAGGGACCCCAACATAAGAAGGACATGGACCTCCAGAGGAGGTCATGGAGATGCTGGGGTGGCTGGAGCCACTCTGCTTGGAAGGGGGTCTGAGAGATTTGGAGGGGTTCAACCTGGAGAAGAGAAGGCTCCGAGGAGACCTTCAAGCCCTTTCCAGTCCCTAAAGGGGCTCCAGGAAAGCTGGGGGGGACCTCTTAATCAGGGAGGGGAGCAATGGGATGAGGGGGAATGGTTTTAAGCTGAAAGAGGGGAGATTGAGCTGAGATGTGGGGCAGAACTTCTTTATTTTGAGGGTGGTGAGAGCCTGATCCAGGTTGCCCAGAGAAGCTGCCCCATCCCTGGAGGAGTTCAAGGCCAGGTTGGAGCAACCTGGGGGTTGTACTAGGTGATCTTTAAGGTCCCTTCCAAGTCTAACCATTCTGTGATTCTTCGAATGCAGCACAATGTTGAGAGGCAAAAAGTACTTTGAGTCCTTTTTCACGGACAGTATTTACCATCTTTCTTCTGATGCCAGAACAAAACACAATTAAACACAAGTGATCAAACCTGAGTACAGTTTGCCCTGACACTGTTCTCGTTCATTATAGCAATTAAGCAATACAAAAGAAGCATTTAGGTTGCGTACCTGATTCATTAACCCTGTCCTGTCCACCCGCCTTTCCAAAAATCCTCCGTGTTTCAGTAACAGCAAATGTGTCAGATGTTTTTCAGGTTGTGGGAACCACTCAAGACTTGTGGTCCCTTAGTGAAGGCACCTGCATTCAAAGCAGGAGCTCACAAGAGACTGGAGAGACCCCTCGGTGCCTGGCAGCTTGTTCAGTTTTCCAGCTGCTTCCCAGAGGATGCTTCTCCAACAGCCTTAACAAAGGTGGGATGGAGTTAAGGCTGCATCTCACCGTGGTCAGCATTTGGAAATAGCACAAAAACTTAATCAGCATGGAGAAAATGGGCAAGTGAAATTTTTTTCAGATAGTGTTTTCCAAGCATTTTTCATAGAATCATAGAATCATAGAATAATGGTTTGTGTTGAAAGGGACCTTAAAGATCATCTAGTTCCAACCCCCCTGACCTTTGCAGGGACACCTCCCACTAGACCAGGCAGCTCAAAGCCCCATACAACCTTGCCCTGAACTCCTCCAGGGATGGGGAAGGGTTTTGTCAGTGTTTTGCACTGAGAAAATCACAGCGGTCCCCTATTTCAGCTAACAACACCTATTTTAGTCTTTTATTTGCTGCCTGTTTAATAACTGAAAGGGCTTCCATGAGTAGTGGCAGAAAAGGGCAAAACAAGGTCCGTGGTCCCAAGCACTTCCCAACCAATGTCACAGAGGCACAGGAAAGGTACAGGGAATATCTCGAATTATTGCTTGCAATTAGCTCTCACTGCAAACGTGGCACCTGGCCTGGCCTCAAGGTTTGTGTGGGTTTGTGCATCCAAATCACACTTGGATTTGTTGGCCAATTACGAGCTAATTGGGGAGTAGGGAAAAGTGCTCCAAAAAGGATGTTCCTACAAGTCTGGAGAAAGTCCCTGGGGTCTGCCAGCTCCCTGCAACGTGGCAACCACCCCAGGCCACCACGCTACCCAAGGTAGCACCCACGGGAGCCCTTCTCCTCCATCTGACAGCACCAGAGCCACTCACAGCCTGGAAAAAAACCACTGGCGCTTCGGCTCTGGGATTACTCACCGACTGAAAGTTAACCACATAATTACGTACCTCGTTAATCCTGGATCACTACCTAGGGCAGGTCTTCCCCCTTCCAAAAATAAGAATCCCAACTGCTTTTGGTCCAGAATTCTGGCAACAGCAGGAAACTTTTGACTGACAAAAAGAGTTCCACAGGGGCTGTCTTTTCTCTCTCTTCACCACTCCACCACCTGGTCTAAAGCAAAACCAGCCAATGGTAGTATCAGTTAAATTGCTGCTCAGGAAGAGTTGTTCTATCATTCCAAAGACATTATTGGTACTTATAGGCTCATTTCTGTGTTTATGGGCATTTGCAGGACTAAGGCACCCCAAGACTTTTTAAAAGGATGGTGTGATTTACATATATGACTTAAATCCCCCCACTAAACCCAAAGCGCTCCCCGGCTGTGATCAACACCAAAACCAAACCGGCAAAGCTGTGGAAACCAGGGCCACCCACACTACTCCCCCACCGGAGCTACGGGCAGGTAGAGCTGGCAATTAAATATTTCTGCGGCACAGGAAAGACGACCGATAACGAGAGGCGAGACCCGGCGCGGATGGGGTGAGTCACATGGGCAACCTGAAGAGTGGGGAGGCAAAAAAAAAAAAAAAACAAAACCAAAAGCCATCGACGAATTAAAATGAACAAACCTCTGTGACAGGGAGGTGCTTCACTTCCAGTTGGGGTGCCCTGGGAGCGTATAAAAGCCGTCCTGTCCCGGAAGGCTTCATTCCCTCCTTGCACCTTCGCTTCACGAGCATCTCAGGTAAGAGCGGGGATGCTGAGGGGCTTTGGAACCCTACAGATGGGTTGAGCCCCATGGCTTGTACTGGGTTGGGGCTTGTGATCAGGGAGGTGGGGTGAGGAGGGAGCACAGGGGATGCTGAAGGAGAGAAGGGAGGTTTGGACTTGGCTCTGGGGTGTTCTGCTCCTTTTGGGAGTGAGATGACTCCGGAGCGCCAGCCATGGTCAGCTCTGGATGTTCCAGCATCTTTATGGCTTTGGTGGGACAATCCCAGGGGTGGTATAAGAAGCTGGTGGGAGGATTACGAGCGATTGTGGGATCTGGCTAAGACTGGATAAATGTACATCCAGATTCCTTCTTCCCTGGAAGAGCAGAAGGAAGGGAAAGGCCCTGACAGCTCTTCTTTCCCCACAGGTCACCCCAAAACACAACGATGTGCTCACGCCAGGACAAGGATCAGTGCCACAGCCAGGAGCGCTACACCCGCCACACCAGCGGCAGCTGCCACGGGAGTGGTGGTGGCTGTCACAGCAGCGGCGGTGGTGGCTGTCACAGCTCCGGTGGCGGCGGCTGCCATAGCTCCGGTGGTGGTGGCGGTGGCTGCCACAGCTCCGGCGGCAGCGGTGGCTGTCACAGCTCCGGCGGTGGTGGCTGTCACAGCTCCGGCGGTGGTGGATGCCACAGCTCCGGCGGTGGTGGCTGCCACGGGAAGCCCCAGAT
>JAOXJK010000016.1:1784797-1801372 GCA_025774025.1 Xenus cinereus | reverse complement strand
GGGGGGGGGGGGGGGCGCGCGTGCAGCTGGGTGTAGAGGAATATAGGGTCTATACAACAGGTCATATATCTTAACCAGGGGAATTCACCCCTGAGAGCACCCAGCCCTTCAGCCTGTGTGCACAAGGAGATCATTTAACGTTGCATTTTAGGGAGAATGATTTTACTGCATAAAACAATACGATTAAGCTCAGCAAAGTCTTTAATTCTTGCATTTTCTGAAGCTTGTTGTGCCTGTGCCGATGGCAGATGAACCCGGCAGGTATCTGCCCCTGTGAGCTGGGCGAAGGGAAGCAAAGAGTCAAGGGAAGAGGAGCCAAATCCATCTCCCTTCACAGCCAGGACCTGGCAGAGGTGCTGTTGGAAAAGCAACTGGTGCCGGGGGGTTGAAACTGGGAGCAGCCTGGCCCAGATGTGTTACAGCTGAGGCTGAGGGAGGGAAACCAGGAGGTTCAACCATCCCCTGCTGCCAACCCCTTTCATCCCAAGAAAACCCTACAAGTGATTACTAGCCAAATTTTTTGATCTTCCTTTCTTTTGCCTCTTAGGTTTTTGACTGTTTAAAGATATTTATTTTTTTCCTGTAACCACAATAAAAAAAGGACAGAGGCTTCTCTGCTTCTGTTTTGACGTGGTTTCTGCTCTTAACTGAAAGCTGAACTAACACATCTGAGAGTCTGGGGACCTCAAGAAAAACACCAGCCTTTATGAAACTTGGTAGACAGCTGGTTACATGGACAATACTCACATGTCCTTTCTCATTGAATGAATGAGATCATCATCATGAAAAGCAAATCAGAGTTAAACTCTCCGGTGCAGAACGTCACCCCTGACCCGGGCCAGACACGACTGTTACTAATATCCTCCAGAAAAAAAAGACAAAAACAGATTGCACAAGGCTCGTGCCCAGAAATGCATTTGTCCTTGAGACTTTAGTTGTCATTTTGGGTAGTAGGAGGGGTGCACACAGCAATAGCAAGAAGCCCCGTGGACACCGTTCTCAGCCCGTGCAGGAACCGTCCCCTTCTGTGCACACAGGCGCTTGCTCCACCAGCCACATGGATTTTGCCTCCAGCACATACAGCTCCAAGTGGGTGTCTGCCCGGTTCCTCTGCTAATTACAACCGCAGCCACCGGTTTCTGTATGAAATTTTATGACATCAGCGGCAGTCAGCACGGTAAATGCCGGCCACATTTCGTGCTGGGTGAGCCATGGGTCTGGGAGGTTGGAGGAGAAGGTTGCAATCCTCCCTGTAGCCGACCCCTTGGGTGGGACAGAGGGCCATTGCCACCAGGTGGGAGGTTCGTGATGAACAGTTCAAATATCCCAAATTTCAGGTGTGAGCAGAGTGAGCCACCCATGCCCTGGGAACACCTCCAGTGAGGTTTCATCCCATTGTCACCACATCCCCCTTTGCTCAAGAGCGGCCACATGCAGGACACAGGGACCCCGGGGCCAGCTCAACCCCCTGCCAATGGGTGTTTGCCTGAAGCCAGACAGAAATCACCCAGTGGCGTCCAGGAGAAGCTGGAAGGAGCTAATTTTCAGTGTCACTAGCGGTGCTAAGCACAAGGAAATAGCCCTCATTGACATGTGTCTTGGCATTCAGATCAAAGAGTCCAAGGTGTCTGTCGGTGCTATCCCCTCCTCCCTTGGAGAGTTACCAAAGCATTTCCCTTTGGCAACAAGGTGGATCTCCATGTCTGTTTGAGCAGCTCGCAACATTATCTTCTATGTCTCAGACTTTTTCTTGCCTTTATCCTCTAAATATGGAGCTGTAGCCTTTAGAGGTCAATGTACTTTTTGGGGCGATGAAGCGTGGGGCAGCTTTTCAACCAGGACAGGGCTGTGCAGATGGGCCATTTCTGGAGCTCCAGCTTTGCTCCAGAAAACAGACAGATGAAGTAGGCAGGACCAGATGGGTTTTTTAATTCCTCAGGCTTCATTTCCTGATCTTTGTCATTAAGAGGATGGAAATAGCTAGTCTTTCTCAATGGAGCACTCAGGGACCTTACCCAGGTGTATGTGAACACAGGAGGGCTTGCAAGGCTTTCAGCAATCCCCAAGACTGTCCTCTGACTGCTCAGGTGCCTTTTGGGGGGAATTCACACCCTTTAGGTCAAAGAGGGGAGCTAGAAAACCCCTGCTGAAGACCTGAGGCCATTCTCCAGAGGAAGCCCAGGACCACTTTGTCCCCGTGGCCACAGTGGCCCTCTCAGACCGAGCATCTCAGGGAGGAGAACAACTTTCCACTCCTTTTTACCTGGATTATTTCTGGCTTTATCTCATGCCGACTCAATAGCAGGGATTAGACTCTGTGAGCAGAGCCTCATGGGACGGGGCTATAATTATGCCTGGATTTAATTTAACAAAACAAACCCCAAACAGACGAGCCTTTGGAAACACAGGCACCCACGGGTTTTCCTATGATGGGCAGGTGAGGCTGGCAATTAGATACTTATGTGGTACAGGAAACAGATAAAAAAGGAATGATACCCATCGCGAATGAGTCAGGCGAGCGATGTAAACAGAGGGCGGTTTGATGGGGATTGGGTATTAAATTAATAGATCGCTATGACAGGGAGCTGTCTCATTTCCGGGCAAAGGGACCCGAGATCTCTATAAAACTGCTCCAGTCCTGGGGATCTTCATTCCTTCCTCTTGCGTTCCCCTCAAGCTCAGGTAAGTCTGGCAGCACGGATGGATTTTCCTCCTTTGGGGGCTCGTTTCCCAGCAAGGGATGGGGAGCGCGGGTTTAATGCAGACCCCGCTGTTGGGGTGAGGGGATGCTCGCAGGGTGATGGGGTGCACGGAGGGAGGCTGGGCCACGCTGTGTTGATGAAATCCTCCGTCGGTGGGATGCAGGGCACCGCTCCAAACCTGGGGGGATCTCCTGGAATCCTGCAGCACAGTGCTGGGGGTGGGACTTGGGCAGACACTGGGACCCCGAGATTGGGGCGGTGAGGTAATCCCAGGGGTGGTGGGAAGTGCAGCAGCCCCTGACAGCTCCTCTTTCCCCACAGGTCACCCCAAAACACAACGATGTGCTCCCGACAAGACAAAGACCAGTGCCACAGGCAGGAGCGCTACACCCGCCAGACCAGCGGTGGCTGCCACAGCTCCGGCGGTGGTGGCTGTCACAGCAGCGGAGGTGGTGGCTGTCACAGCTCTGGTGGTGGCGGTGGCTGTCACAGCTCCGGCGGCAGCGGTGGTGGCTGTCACAGCTCCGGTGGTGGTGGCTGTCACAGCTCCGGCGGTGGTGGATGCCACAGCTCCGGCGGTGGTGGCTGCCACGGGAAGCCCCAGATCCACTACCAGCAGCAGCAGCAGCAGCAGCAGGTCCACCAGCTGCCCTCACAGAAGATGAAGTGATGGGGTGTCTCCAGCAGCAAAGGCCACGCACGGACCAGCTCCCTCCGGCCTCCTCAAAGCTTTGCAAGCCCCAGGGCTGCCCAGACGTGCACCTTCTCCTCTGCTCCCCAGGAGCAGCGCTCCCTGAGGAAGGAGCATCACTTGTGCCTCCCTGCTGCCTCCGCCTGATGCTCCAGGCTGTGCTTTGGCCCCATGAGGTGCCCATGAGACAATAAAGCATGAACTTCCCCAGACCTCTCTTGTGTCGGTCTTTCCTTAAGCTCCTCATCCTCATTTGGTGGTGGAGTCTCCATCTCTGGAGACATTCAAAACCCTGCTGGATGCCATCCTGTGCAACCTGCTCTGGGTGACCCTGCTCTGGCAGAGTGGTTGGACTAGATGATCTCCAGAGATCCCTTCCAACGTGTATCATTCTGTGGCTCTGTGATTCTGTGGTTTTCTGTGTGTTCTATAGGCAGGCAGCTGGATTAACCAACATGCTTGTGCCATTTGTGTAGATCTAGTTTCTTTCTGAACCCTTGTGATGCTCCAGTGACCAGACACAACCAGCGTGGATCATCCCTGGGTGCTCACCAGCTCTTTTCTCCTCCACCAGCCAGGGCCGACGGGTCCCAGGTGACGGGGAAAACACAAAAACTTCTCCCCATCCCAGAGCATGTCCTCTCTGGGCCCTACGTCCAGGGTGTGGAGATGGTTCTAGGTTCCCAGGATGGTCCCCAGTGCCCAGACCCCCAGGGCTTCTCATTCCTGACCCATCCCCTTGGGGCTTCTCCACCACGATGGCTTTATTAACACAGCTTTGAGCAACCTCCTACCCAGAGGGGCTACTGGTGATCACCTGGTGGCTCACGAAAATCAGGCAGGCATCGTCTTGTACAGTTTTTATTGCTTTTTTTTTATGGTATTACAACCATTTACATAAGAAAGAGAAAAATAAGCCCCCCAAAATTCCTTTTGGCTATTTACAATGCAGAAACATCACAGTTAAGACGGCTGATGTATTAACCCATTCAGTCACGTGGCAGCCGAAGGACCGGACCTCCTTCACTTGAGAGGAACAAACTACTGCAGAAAACATCCATCTGTGTCGCAAAGTGACTATAAAGCGGATCCTTGTCAGAAACGACATGTCTTCCCCTGACTTTCCAAAAAACGTGCAGGTGGGGATATAATTATTATAAATCTGATAACTATCTGTAAGATTTCTTCCCAGTGAAACTCAGGGTTTCTACCATCCCCTCCTTGTCATTAAAATGGCCTTGTTTTACTGCTTTCTATATCGGGAGCAATGTTTTAACCAAACACAGCCAAGGAAAACAGTGCCTTTTCCTAGTCCTCTGGCCGTTCACTCTCAGTAGTGTTCCTTTGCACAGCTCTGTGCAGGTTAATTACACAAAGACATGGGTAAAGGCTTTCTTAAAATAAAAAAAATAATGAGGGCTAAGCTTCCCCTTTTTTCCCTTTTTTCAAATGGAAAATAAAGCCCGTATGCTGCCCCAGCTGCATTTATTAGACTGAAATGTCCTCATGGATATTGAGGTGCATTTCTGCTGTGTCGTGTCCCCCCCCAAAACCCGTGGGAATTTTGCCGTTCACTTCAAATGAGCCGGAGATTAACTCCCAACCACAGGCTTTTAATTTTCCCTGAAGAATTGCCACTCTTCATTCATCATTACTATACAGCCTGAGTCAACTAATTGTATGGCTCATTCCAGCCCTATTGGCTGGGGATTTTTCACTTTCTACCCATTAAAAACAAAAGGAGCTCGTGGAAGAAGGGGTTGATGCATCAGCCGTTGCTCTGCCACTGTGTTTATGAGAAGAAAACAGCAAATCTGCCCCTGTCCTTAAGCTGCATTTGCGAAGCACCCCAAAGAGACGCCTGTGGAGCTTGGGGACAAAATAAGAGACCCAGGGTTATTTTTGCCTCATGGAGGTAATACGTGGAGCAGGACACGGTCTTCACATCTCTCCCATCACCACCAGTGCGAGGGCAGGTGCTGTGGGCACCGGAGGGACAGGGAAAGCCCAAAAGGTGATCATACCGTGCCCACAGGGTGCTGGTGTCTCTGTCCTTCCCCAACAGGGCAATTCAGGGATCCTAGAGAAGAGGGAAGAAAACCCCGTGGGAGAATTCACCCACGACCACCCCAAAGCCCTGCTGAGGCTGCCATCCCTCCCCGACAGCCCCCAATTCCCCACTGTCCACCCTGCAACACCTCTGCTTCACACTAAGCTTGTGCCCGATAAGCTTGTGCAAATTTATTGGAGTTGTTAGAGCTGATCAAATAGCCTCTGGGTCCCCGTGGAGCTGTAGCACAGCTCCTGGCTGCACCTTATGCTCCCTGATGGACTGGGCTTGCCGGGACAACCCCATCCCTGGATGTGTGGCTGCCCCATCCCTGGAGGGGTACACGGCCAGGTTGGACGGGGTTTGGACCAACCTGGGCTGGTGGGAGATGGGAAGTGTGTCCCCATGGCAAGGGAGTTCGAACTAGATGATCTTTAAGGTGCCTTCCAACCCAAACCATTCTGTGATTCTATGATAAAGCAGACCTGGGGAGCCATGCACCACCTCAGGGTGACGTTGGTCCCAAGGAAGGAATCTGTCCCCGCCTAACGAGGCAATGCAAATGTTGTCCTAGAGCTTTGCCCGCTTGTTGAGCTCCCGAGCCCTCCCTTACCTCCTCGCCTCTGTGCCCCAGGAGCGGCTGCCCGTCAGTACACGCAGGGTTTGGCAGAGCCCCTCTCCTTCTTGTTCATGGGCTCGGTGTCCGAATCCGGCAGGTTGGAGATGTATCTGTACTTGCTGGTGGGTGACCTCTGAGAGGACAGGAGACCATCAGACCTTCCCAAAGGGACAAGGAGGTACAGCGAGGGCTGTGTGCCCATCTTATCACAAGGGCAATGCAACGAAAAAGCTGGTTGCAGCAGGCAGCAGAGGCTGCGCGGAGTCCAATGCTAAGGTTTTGTAGCATGGTGTTACACCTGGATTTGCCCAGGGGGGAAACTGAGGCACAGCGGGACCAGGCACCCCTTCCTCACCCTCCACCTCCCCTTCCCGGCAGGAAAATGGGGACAGTGAGACTGAGAGGGTCTCACGATGCTCTACCCCAGGCAAAATGAAAGATTAGAGAGATCCTGTTCCATCCCTGGATGTGGGGTGGATGTTGCGGGACCCCCCACCATCCCACCCCCCCCCCGAGTACCTCCTTTCCCATCCCTCTTTGCATCCTTGACCCCGTACAGTTACCTTGACGGGAGCAAACTCCTGCTGGATCAGCTTCTTGAACTCACTTCTACTGAAGGGCTCCGATTTCTTCCCCCTCCTGGCATTGCCCTGGTAACTCTCCATCATGTCAGTGATGGCTTTAATGAGCTTAGACATGTCTCCAGTCCTGGAAAGGAGCAAAACTTCAGGATTCCTGCGTTGCCCACAGGAAAATCCCCACGTTCCGTTCCAATAATTCAAAAGATATTCAGTTCATTTTAAGCCTTTCTAATTTATTTTTTTTTTGGAGCAGTAAAAATAAACCTCCCTTTGCTGGATGCTGCCCACCACCCTGGCTACTCTCGGAACTTTCACCTTAATTCACTTCATTTCTCCACTTTCCCACTCCCTGCTTAAATTAAAAGGTCGGAGCTCCCTGTAGCCATCTCAGGCACTTGTGGGGTTGAATGAATCACCTCTTGCAGCTAAAGAAAGTGCCGTGTCTACACACCCCCCGCTCTCGGGGCTGGGCGGAGGGAGCCCAGGCAGCTAATCCTGTGCTTGTATCTTTAGTCCTTGCTCGCCCCGAGCCCCACTGGGAAAGACCGGTTGCAAAATGACCCTGAAAACATAAAAGCTCATTTCGAGTACATAAATGAAAAAGAAACGGCGGAGACTCGCCCTGCTCACCTGCATCAACCAGCCGACGGGCGCGGATGGGACTGGTGGGAGCAGCTCTCGGCAAGCTCCTTGCCAAGCTGCCGAGGAGTGGGTGGAGGGTGAGGATTTCTTCCGGTCAGTCCTGTTCTGGGGCTGCCTCTCCACATTGCTGCGCTTCCCAGGGAGCCTCCCTCATTCTCCTTCCCCCAGCGAGGATGTTTACCAGAACACCTGGGAAAGACCTATGTAGGTCAGCCTGCAGCTCCGCTCTCCACCGGCGCTCCTCCGGGATCTGAGTGGGGAACACCGGGGTTTAGCACTGGAGACATCTCCTTGGGTCAACAAAAAAGTTAACAAGTTCTCTTCATATATGGAAGTTTGCACTTAGCTTCCCCCCAGAAGGTGTTTTTTTTTTTCTCTTTGTATATGAAAGTTTGCATTTAGCTTCTCCCAAAAGGGTTTTCTTTCTCTTGATACATGGAAGTTTGCATTTAGCTTCTCCCAAAAGGGTTTTTTCTCTTCCTATATGGAAGTTTGCATTTAGCTTGCCCCAAAAGGGTTGGCTTTTTTCTCTTCATATATGAAAGTTTTCATTTAGCTTCTCCCAACGGGTTTTTTCTTTCTCTCCTTTACAACCATTTGTGAGTTCCTGGGGTGTTGCAATAGAATCTTAGAAAATGTTTTTGAGGCTGCCCCACATATCTCATATGGGCTGCCACTGGGCACATTCACGTTTGCCCAGCTTGGACAATGACAGCAGAGCTGTGGTTTCTTCTGCGAGCAAGGAGAAAGAGCCCTGAGCTGCTTTTCAAACAGGGCAGCATGCTCCCAAGAGTGCGGGGTGTGGGGACGCCTGGTGACGCCAGCCCCGGTTGGCCATGGCCAACGGGGCTATGAGCTCCCTCCCGTGGGAAAATCACTTACTACACATCTCACAGAGTTGAAGAATCTTAGAATCACAGAATCTCGATGGGACAGGGACAGCCACCACCCGTCCCAGCAGCGTGACCACGGTACCAGGCTGTATTTCAGCCCCAATGGAGCAAACCGAGCCACACGTGGGGACAGGGTGAATTTCAGCCCCGATGGAACAAACCGAGTCACACATGGGGACAGGCTGAACTTCAGCCCCAATGGAGCAAACCAAGCCATTCATGGGGCCAGGCTGCCCCAGGGCTCCCTGGGAAAGAAGGCAGCACACGATAGGGGCTGTGGGGATGCTGCAGCGAGGCAGCTGGGGCAGGACACCTGGCTCTCAGCCGATTCTCTGTGTGGTCTCGGAGAAGTCAATGACCCCAGGTTTGCTCACCTGGAAAGGGGGTGTAACAAGCCATCCCTGCTATGAAGGGTGTGCCAGCTTTCATTAAGGGCTCAGGCACCGTCCCAAGATTGCCAGATACGGTACGAAGCCAGATGAGATCACGCTCGGCATCAATCTTTCCCAGGCGGTGTTCGCAGGGCCGGGTTCGTAGCAGCGTTTTTGGGAGAGGAGGGGTTGCTGGAGCCAACCTGTGCCACCCACGTACGGCTGCTGACACCGCCAGCGCAGCACAAGGCACCTCTGCAATTAAGTGGGTTGCAAATGAGATGCAGACCATGGTCTGGAGCTAAATTTTACCTTGGCACAATGAGGCAAGAGGCAGCAAGTCACTGCAGGCCCTCAGCAGCAAGGGCTGCCCGGCACACAGATGCTTTCGGTGGAAGCCGGATCAGCCCAGGGGCTGCTCTTGCAGTAGATGGTCCCTGGAAGCCAGAGTTTTTGAGAGACCCTCAACCCTGGAGGACTCACTTCAGGGCTGTATTTGGGGTGGCCGGGCAACTGGGCACAGACAGCAGCACGATTTGCCCCGCAATCTTTTGGGGTACAGCCTTGCCAGGTTACTTAGTACAAACCCCACAGAGAGACGTGGGGATCCCCATGATGTCTCTCCCATGAGCTGGAGCTCTTGCTGCTCCCGGCCATGCCCTTGACGGAAACACAAGAGTGTTTTCTTAGGGCTGGAGCCATCCTGATGGCCAAGTGCTCAGGATTTGAGGCTTTATGTTGGTAGGACCCTATCTCTGTACAAATAGTCTGGGAAGAGCATCACTCTGCCATGGGGACAGTGCATGCCCAGCTGCAGGAAGGATCCCAGGACTGGGGACACCGGAAGGTGGCCAGGCATGGTGGTGAGGAAGCCACCACACCGGGCAGGAAGCTCTTTTAAAGGAGGATGGGAGGGCAACATGTGGCAATGGCACCTACAACCACTGTACTCCTCCCTCCACTGCTACCGCCCCAATTAGCACACCTCTGCCAGGGGAATGAGTGGAATTAGGAGGAAAATTGCTCTGAATCAGCCTGAGCTGCTCCCTTCCGCCGGCTACTCCCTCCGAGCCTGCTGCCACCACGGTGCCATCCTGCGGCAGCACGTCCCCATCCGCAGCGGCGTCAGGGTGGCTTTGCTGGGCTCCGGGCACAGATTTGCCCACGACAGCAGGTCGGCTCCTGGCCATGGGCCTCACCGGCACCCCAGGACCGACCAGTTTTACCCCGCTGTGGCTCATCCTTATCAGTGTGTCTAGACTGATAACAAGTACGACGCGCACAGTGCATCAAAGTCCCCAATTGCCACAGCGCTGGGCATTGTGCAACCCTTTCTGTGTCAGCCACCGGGCTGCTGGCCCTGCGTGGAGGGGTCTCAGGGGGTGAAGGGGGTCTGCAGGAGGTGGAGGAGGTCAACCATGGGTGGAGGGGGTCTGTGGTGGGCAGGATGGGCCTGTTCTGTTGGGTCCCAGCTAGGAGGCACTGCTCAACCCCAGCCTGATCACATCCCCTCGTTGCAGAGTCCTTCATAAAACCCATCCCTCAGGGATTTCAACCGCTTTTCTCCAGCCTGGGAGCTTTGGGAGGGGCTCAGCAGTGTGAGGAGCTGGCAGGGCCACCCCCAGGCTGTTTTGATGGGACAGAACAGGGTGGCAGCTGGGGGAGACATAGTCCATAGGCAGGGTCTAGGCTGGGACTGTCGGCAGGGTCCTATGGCATTGCACCTCATCGTGGCAAAGCTCAGGGAGAGGGATGTGGGGTACAACCCCCTCTAAAAAAAAGGAAAAGGAGGAGGATTTAGCATTCATCTGCATCCACCTTTGCCTGCTGCTTTGAGCTGTCCCATGGAGGAACCATGGTGCTTCTCCCTTCTCCTGCTCCCCCCAAGACACGAATAAGAGCTGATGTGGAAATGTCGAGGGGGAAAAAAAAAAAAAAAACCCTTACCAGCAAAATTGCATGGTGGCTTGAGCAGAGGGGTGTGAGAGAGAAGTCTTGGGTGTTTGCAAGTCAGTGCATGTCCTCGTGATGCCAGCTTAGCCCAAAAAGTCAGGTTTTGTTCCTGACACGTAAATCAGAATAATCCTAGTTATTGCAAACAGCTCTGTGGTGTAGAAATAGGGGGTGTGACGAAGAGGGGGTCACAGGACAAGGCTCTGCCTCCCATCAGTGGGTCAGGGTGCGACCCTAGGGAGCAGGGAAGGACTGTGGGGTTCCCCGGGCTGGTGGCCGCCCCAGCAGCCTCGGTGGCACATGCCACCAGGTGGCAGCAGGAACCTGCCGCAGATCGCCTGGTCCTCAGCTTGCGAAGAAACCGACCTTAAAACCTGGGGGTGAAGGCGAAGAGGGGGGCTGGGGGCTGCACACCCCCTGCTTGGTGCTGCTGGAGAACTGCTCTGGGAGCAGCAAGGCTGGAGGAACCCAGGTGCCATCCCCAAACAACGTGGCCATGGGTAGAGGAACACTTTGCCCACCCACCTGATGGAGCATCCCTCTGTGGAACAGGATACAGGGTGGCCAAGGGGTATCCAACACCTTCTTCCTTGCGATGCTTTGATGTCCCCTCTTTTTGGGAGCTGTGGCTTCTGCTGGGGGTGAAAGGATGCGTATGGATTTGGGGACTGTCCTGCTATTACTGGAGGACCTGGCGATCACCTCTGCTTGCTTGCATCCTGGTCCTGCTGTGCTCAGGATGTGTGGTGGCTCGTTCTTCTCCACCTCCGGTGTGATGGTCCAACAGCCCCAGTGGGTGACACAACAGCTGTCCAGCACCCCGGGTTTCAGGGGTGCATAAAGCCCTGCTGCCTTGGCAAATATCCTGTTGCACCAGCACCACTGAAGAGGCTGGTTCTTGCCTGGACCCTGGGAGAAGGTCCCAGGGTGGGTTGTGGGTGCCCTCAGCACCCAGATTCATGTCTCTGCTGCAGAGAGCAGAAGGGCTGATCGCCCACCAGCAGGGTGCTGAGCTCCTGAAAAGCTGGACTGCTGCACATGGGACTCGAACCACCTTTGTCCCAAAAGCTGGGCATCCCCTTGTCGGTCTCTTCTCCCAAGGAACAGGCGATGGGACAAGAGAAAACAGCCTCAAGTTGCATCAGGGGAGGTTTAGGATGGATGTTAGAAAAAATTTCTCCACTGAAAAGGGTGGTCAAACATGGAACATGGTTGTGGTGGAGTCACCATCTCTGGAGGTACTTTAAAGGCGGGTAGATGTGGTGCTGAGGGACACGGTTTAGTGGTAACTTGGCAGTGGTGGGTTAACAGTCGGACCTGATGATCTTAGAGGTCTATTCCAATCAAAATGATTCTGTGATTCTTATGGGACAACCCTAGGATCAGCTCAGTTCTTGGAGGTGATGTGCTTCTGCCCTGGCAGGGTAGTGGCAATGATCCAGCTCCACTCTCCCCCTTGGGGCTCATATCTGCTCCAGAGACCCTAAAGTGCTGTGGGATGGGATGTGTAACTCATTTTCAGGTGCAGGAGTGAGTCTTGGGGGTACGTGACTCATTTGGGGGTGCAGCATTGAGCATTGGGTGCAGGATCTGACTCCAGAGGGGACCTGCCACCCTGGGCAGGCTCAGCCAGAGCTGAGCGGACGCTGGTCCCTGCAGCAGATCTTCACCTCGTGAGAAGGTGTTTGACACTTTAGATGTCAAAATGGACTTCCAAAGGAAGCTGAAGCAACCCAGCCAGCAGGGGTGAAGCAAACTTGTGGGCAGCCTTGTGTTAACCAGGGGGCTTGCTTCAGCCCCGCTGGTTTGGGGAAGCTCGTGGCAGGTTCCTTCAGCCCCGCAGCGTGGGGCTATTTCAGGGCTTTGACTCACCCTTAGGAAATCATATCTGTTCCTTTTTTTTTCCCCCCCCACCTCTAAAAGGCGTTTGCAAATCGGTAGCCGGGCTCTAAGCACCCACGGTGGGAGGCTGCTCGGCAGCTTCATATGCGTTTCCAGCCGCCCACTCTGGAAAGCAACGATTAATGAGGGGCACCTCCTCGGTGCAAACTCGGGATGCTCCAAGTGAGGAGCTGGGGTTGTTCTCACTTCTTGCCCACACAAATCCCAGCAGTCAGACCCCACTGTAGCACTAACACTAAACGCATCCACTCCCCAGCTCCCTTCCAGCCTCACGCCAGGGCTCTTGCAGAACAAAATTGCCCTAAAAAGGGTGTTCCTCCATCCCCATCCTTCCTTCCAGCTCTTGCCTACCACCACAGCTCAGTCCTAGGAGACAGGCAGAGTGTTTTCATGCCAAAACAGGGGTTTTTTTATAGTTAGAAATGCAAAGACCTGTCAAATTATAGCACCTTCTCTGACCTATGGAGGATATTATAATGTGAGGAGCATTGTGAGCACCCCCTGCAATGAACCCTGCTCTCCCCAGACGTCCGCCTCACCCCTGAAAACCGGTCTCTGAGGTGGATTTGCCTAGCTTAAAGCCAGGAGAGACCAAGGTGCAGGACTTGCCTGGAGGAAAACCCACACAGACACACAGAAGAACTTTGACAGCCTCAGGGCAAATCTTTATTTGGCAGCAAAATCATTAAACTCGAGGGAAGGGAAGGAGGGAAGTGGGCAGAGAGGGATGGAGAAAGCTCCAAGCACTTAATGGCTGCCTTTAGCCGGGGACCACCTCCCACCTCAGTGGTGGTGCTGGTGTTTGTGCTGCTGTTGCTGCTGGTGGTCCTCGACGTCGTGGAGGTGTTCGTGGGTGGCGATGGTCACACGGGTGATCAGCAGCATCACCTCGCAGAAGGAGATCTGCGCATCTTTGTTGATATCGAGGTCCTTCATGATTTCGTCAATGGTGGCCTTGTTTCTCACGTGCTGCAAAAGGAAGGGACAGGGTGAGGGTGAAGTCCTGTCACTCACAGCTCCCCCCAGCCTGTCTGGGACCCTTGCGGGTGCCAGGTTCCCAATAGTTGGGTGCTGTGTGTGGCTCCAGCCTCATGCCATCATCACCCGTTGCTTTGGGTAGAGCAATGATCCGCCCATGATGGTGAAGCAAACGGAGAGCAGCAGGTTAGCATCAACACAAGGACACCGTATGATGTAGAAACCAGTGAAGGCAGCAGTGTTGGCCACAAACCTCTCCTTGAGCGTGTTGGGTTAAAAACTTTATCTTCTGCCTTAGCAAAGTGAGTTTGGGGGGGGGGGGGGAAAGGGGTTTTTTGGGTTGATATTTCTGACATCATCACTCCCAGATGGCAAAGGAGCTCTTGGGCAACATGGCCCTGATTTTTGCAGATAAGGTCATGAGGGTAAATACCCATCTGGGGGTTCACCAAGCCCTTAATCTGTCTTTATGGAGCATGTTTGGAAAGCAGCAGTTGGACAGGGAGGGCCTGGGCAGAAGGTGTTGGGGAGCAGGAGACCAGAGTGGGAAGGGGGTGAACCCCGCCCCTGGGGGTGTTCAGGCAACAGAGCCCAGCCCCGCTCCATCCCCGTGTGGATCAGGAGAAACCCCACTCACCCTCAGGTAGTTCACAAGCTGCTTCTCAATCAGGAGCTTCAGCTCACTCTTGGTCAGGGTGTCTCTGTCCCCCTCGCGTCTCGAGTACTGGTGGAAGACGTCAATGATGACATTCATGGCCTTCTCCAGCTCGGAGAGCTGTTCCTGGGCCTGGGGGGTCTGGAAAAGAAAAGATGACACTGAATAATGTCAGGAACCACAACAGATGGGGAAGACTGATGTAAACCAGCAAGGGTCCTGTAGAGCCACCCAATTCACACAAGATGAGGATGCAGCCTCAGTCATTCTTTCATTCTTTTTTTGAGAGGGATAAATTTGAGCCCTTTGGTTTGAGTTTTCTCTTATCTATAAGCCAAAGGAGAGCAAAGAGGGGCTGCAGACATTGGCTGCTTCTGCTCTGGGATCTGCAGCTACAGGTAATAGCTGAGAGCTGATTTTTTTTGCCCCCAAAATATGCCTTCTGTAAGTCAGGCACTGTTGGAGCCAGACTCTCAAAACAGCTGGTGGCCCTGCAAAAATCTCTGTAGAGATACAGAGTGTGAGATCTGATGCCCAGGATCCCCTTTGGTGGTCACACTGGGCTGTGGGGAACCTCTTCCAGGAGGAGACACATCTCCTGGTGGGTTCCACTTGCGTGAGCCTGAGCAGAGATGGTTATCCCCTGCCAGCGACTGATGGCAGCGCGTATGGCAAGAAGGGTCCTCAAGGATCCTTGTACCTCCGATGGCCCAGCCAGCACCTGGAAAAGAGCATGGAGACCTTACATGCCCGAGTCACCCATTGGACTTGCCTTGCTCATCTTGACGAAGTAGTGAGATCCACTCAGGCTGGAGCAGGGCTGGTCCCAAGTGCGACATCTCTTATAGCCTGGCCGTCCCCCTGCGCCACTCCACCGGTTGTGAAATGCCCTTGTTTCATCCAATTCCAGTCCATCTTCATGACATACTTGTGTGTTGCTTAAGGCTCCAGGGTAGTTCCTTAAAAGGGATTTCTGTGGCTTTTCCCCGCAAGGTTGATGTCACGTACTCTGCCTGGGTGGCAGGGAGGTGGCCAGAGCATGGCCGTGTCCCCTTCACCTCCTCCACCTGGCTGTTGGGGCTGTCATTCCCTGTCAACTCTCAACAGAAGTCCATTCCCTTCAGCTTCTTTGATTTCACCTGTTTCACTTTCCTCTACTAGGGTGCCTTTTCATGCCATGAGGCAAAGGGGACCCACAGCATCATGCCCGCACTTGCCCAATGACCCAGCCCTGCTTTGCCCCGTAGCATCCCCATCCTGGCAGACCTGGTGCATGCAAGCACTGCCGTGGTCCTCTGCACCCAACAGCATCCCACCGTCCCACTGCTTTGCACAACCCAGGATGGCCGGGGTGGCCTGTGTGACACAAGCTATGTCCCACCACTGGGAGACCATCCCCTGCCTGCAGCAAACTGCTCTACAAAAGACAAATAATACGGGGCGGGTTCCCAACCTGGAGGATCTCCAGGAGCTTCGTTACAGCTCTTCAGGTGAGCGACGGCCTGTGCCAAGGGTGGTTTCTCCCCACCCAAGGTGTGCTCTAAGCTGTGGAGACCAGGCGTGGCTGAAAGGTGTATGTTTACTTTTTAGGATTGTGTCCTCGCTTTGTGGCTTCTGCTTTATTAGTATTATTTTTTTCCTCTTCTGTTTCTGTGTTGCAGAGGCTCAGAGCAGCTCAGATTGGGAGTAAAACAAGATCTTCCAGTGCTTCTTCATTAGAATGCTCTGCCTGCTGATTCAGCTGGCTTGCTTGGGGCTTTGTTTAACCTGCCAAACACGATGCTAATCTCAGACACAAAGCGGAGGTCAAAAAGGGGCTGTGGATGGGCCTGGAGCAAGCTCCAGGAGCTCCAGGTGAGCTGACATGGGGCAGCACCCTGCTGGCAGATGCTCAGGGTTGCAGCCCTGGTCATAGAATGGGTTGGAAGGGACCTTAAAGACTGAGTTCCAACCCCCCTGCCCTGGGCAGGGCCACCTCCCACCAGACCAGGTTGCTCCAAGCCCCATCCAACTTGGCCTGGAACCCCTCATGGGATGGGGCAGCCACAGCTTCTCTGGGCAACCTGGGCCAGACTCTCACCACCCTCACACCAAAGAAGTTCTTCCTGGTCTGCAGGCAGTGCCCACCCGGACTCCAGCCCTCACTGGTGGGGGAGCACCGTGTTTCACAACGGGGGTGCTTTGATGCACAAAACAGCTGGAGAAGAGCCGGGGCGTTTCACAACAGGGTGTCAGGAACCATCCGCTCAGTTGCAGAATTTAGTAGCAATTTCAGGAAACCCTACATTTGGTCATTTCCCAGGTGGGGAAAAGCAAGGGTGTGGGATGGGCCATGGGTTTCCAAAGAGGGATGGTGGCTGAACCCTCAGATGTGCCCACCAGGCAGCAGGGTTGAGAGCCCAGGCCCAGGGGAGGCCATGGAGATGCTGGGAGGGCTGGAGCCCCTCTGCTGGGAGGGGGGGGCTGAGACCGCTGGGGGGGTTCAGCCTGGAGACGAGAAGGCTTCAGGGAGACCTTGGAGTCCCTTCCAGTCCCTAA
>JAOXJK010000016.1:1668417-1679356 GCA_025774025.1 Xenus cinereus | reverse complement strand
GGCCCAGGTTGCCCAGAGAAGCTGTGGCTGCCCCATCCCTGGAGGGGTTCAAGGCCAAGGTTGGAGGGGGCTTGGAGTAACCTGGGCTGATTGGAGGTGTCCCTGCCCGTGGAACTAAATGATCTTTAATGTCCCTTCCCACCCAAACCATTCCAGAGGCTGGGATGAGGTATTTGCTGGCTGGGCTGAAGGAGGGAGTTGAGGAGCAGCCATTAGGACGTCGGCCTTTACGTGCTGTGGATTTTAGTCCTGGCTCTGCTGCACGTTGGGTCCTTTGGGATCTGCTTTCCCTCCATAAACCTCACCTTCTCACGTTCGGCTTGTCAAGCCTGATTTATGATTTAGGTTTATGGCCCGTCTACAAGGCGTGGGGCCCCCCCTGTCCCCGTGGGGTGCAGGAGATGCTTCGTTACAGCCTCGTTGGCTTCCACTCTCCCCTCCCGGGCTGTCATCCCTTGTCCCACCCAGAAGCAACGGAGGGAACTGTTGCTGTGCCCATAAACACGTCATAAATAACACCAAGGGATGTGCGGAGCCAAATTAGACACGATTCAGGCTTGTAGCCACGTGGCTTGTGTCTCCCATTCCGGGGACCGCCTTGGGTGCCCCTCTGGGTGCTGCCCTGGTGGGATCCCCTTCCAAAGCAGGCAGATTTGGTCAAGAATTTGTGTCCCCCCTCTCTGAAAACTCCCTCTTTCACAGCAGCAACGCGTCCCCAGGGAGGGGGGGTTCAAAACCTCTGCCCCATCCTCTCGGTGGGAAGAGCGTGGCTCCCCCCTTCCTCGCAGCACCAGAGCCCGGAATGTGGGGTGTGAGAGGGGATGGGGGCTCAACACTGTATTTATCAGCCAATTTATTTATCAGCCAGTTTATTTATCAACGCTTTATTGTTTTGGGTTTTTTTTTTTTTCCTTCTCTAGTCCAACGTTGCTGCTTCAAATGCCAAACTGGCCCTATTTTACGACTGGCTCTTCTTCAACCCCGAGAAGGACAGCATCATGAACATAGGTACATCACACTGGGGGGGCTTTCTCCGAATGGGAAGGGGTTAACACTTTCCAGAGGAGAGGAAGAGGGGGATCTGGTGGGGAAAAGCCCAACAGACTTATCTCCAAAGGGCTTCAGTTCCCTCCCCTGCCCTGAACTCATGGGATTTGCTGGTTTTGTGGGTTTCGTATCCGTGGCAGCAGCAAAGAGTCTTCCTTGAGGTCCTGGGCTGGTCCCAGAGCATCCTTCCCTGTCCCCAGGGAGGGACTGGTACAACTGGGGGCACTACTGGGAGCTTCTGCCTGCAGGGAAGTTGGTTCTGGCCATCGTTTGAAGCCTTATTTAAGAATAGGATGAGGGCAATGGTGTGTTCAAGCCAAAAGAAGGGGGTTCCCCGTGTGCCCCAGGAGCAAAAGGCTGGGTCTGCAGGGGAAAAAAAAGGGGGGGCACGGGGGGTGTGAGCATCTCTGAGGGGTCTCAGCACTCTCTCTCCTTCCAGAGCCTGCCATTCTGGTGATGCATCACTCCATGAAGCCTCACCCTGCCATCACCGCCACGCTGCTGGATTTCATGTGCCGGGTGAGCCCCCCCCCGGCCTTGCTCTCCGGGGAATTTCTGGCCTTGACGAATGAGTTTTGTGTTGGGGGTTGAGCCGTGAGGGCTGTGAAAGCCACCTCGGGGGGCCCTGCCATCCCTCTGCCACCAGTGGGACCCAGAAAAATCCTCGGGAGGGTCAAAGGAGGACGGTGGAGATGGAAACAGCAGCATTTTCATCTGCTGGCACCAGCCAGGTCCAAAGAGAGCTGGTCACTTGGGGGGGAGACGACTTGTTTCAGCCCTGGGGGCTTGTTTTAGCCCCAGGGACTTCTCCGGGGTGCAGGGGAGTGGAAATTCTCCATCCAGGAGATGCTTCCTTAGGGATTCCAGCCTGGTCCTTCAGTCAGGTTCTCCTCCAAGCGCTCCCCACGACGGAGGTCGGTGTTTTTCCTCCTCTCCCAGGAAAAGCCGGGAGCAGCCCAAGCGGTGAAGCTGCCCAGCTCCTCGCTCTCTGGCTGAGGGCAGGAATTGTCACACTGGCTCAGGGAACACAGATCTCTTTGCTCCCCAGAGAGTTTCGGGGCAAACACCCGCTGCCTCTCCGTCCGGCAGGAAGGGAATTTTGTGAATCCCTAGAGCCAGTGATGCTGGAGCAGCGAAATAGCGTCATCTCGCTGCCCCTTCTTCAAAATCAAAAAAAATAACCCCCCAAAAAGCTTTTCCCCCTTCTTTTATGTTTGTTTGGTTGGTTTTTTTTTTTTTTCCCCCACATTCCTCAGTGCATCCTGTGGTCTGTTCTTGTGGTCTGTTCTGCCTCGGAGTTCCTTGATTGCGAAATAGCCTCGGTATCCGCCGGCAGCCCTTTTAACCCCCCCTCACCTATGCTAAATTAAGGAGGGATTTTCCCCTTCGCTGCTCGGCCAAGAGCAGGATCAGGCACGACCCCCTGCGGACTCTCAGCCAAATTATTCCCCTCTTAAAACCAGCCACCGGAGGCTTTGGCAGATCCTTGAGGTCTCTTGATAAATCCAGGGCCCATGTGTCATTCCTTAATGGGAATGCCACCGTGGGAAGTCACGGGAGACTTCCCAACTCCGTAAATAAATCTCGAAATGGGAGCATTAGTAGGAAAAAAAGCTTCTGAATTGTTCCCTTTAGTACCTCATGAGATGTTTGGCCCAGTCTCGTGCCCTGGGGGCAAATGGAATCTCCACTGCAGCTGGGGGGACAAGTGGGACCCATCATCTCCACTTCAAAGGACAGTCTTCCCCGGGGGAGCTGCTCCTGCCCCTCCATCCTTAGGAACGTGGTGCCAAGAGTTGGGAACGTGGTGCCAAGAGTGACTGGTTCCAGTAACTTGGTCCCAGGGAGGGACGATGGGGTTTCTTGGAAGTGGGGTCTTTCTGTGGCAAGAGAAAAGGGATTTGCATCACTCTCCTCCCTCGCGCACGGTTTTGTGTTCTCCCTTCTCCGGGCTGCCCCGCTCCAAGCGCCTGGTTTCTGGCAGAGGAATTAGGTGGAAGGTTTCTGGGATGACCCAGATTTCAGGGAGGAGTCCTCTTCCTCCCTCCAGAAGCAGAGGATTGTGTGTGGACAGAGCTGAAGGCTTTTAGGGTGCCCTTCTCCTATTCCCCCTGCTCCTGCAGCGCTTGAGCGTGGTTCTCACAAGCCCCGGGGTTTCTCACGGCTCCCGAGGCAGCATCTGCGTGTTTTTCTCATCCCTGGGAGATGCACTGCCTCATTCTCCAGGGTGGAGAACCCAAAAGCATGGACCAGTCCCCTCCCCATCAGCCTTCCAGTCCCTAAAGGGGCTCCAGGAAAGCTGGGGGGAGACTCTTGATGAGGGAGGGGAGCGATGGGACGAGGGGGAAGGGTTTTAACCTGAAAGAGGGGAGATTGAGCTGAGATGTGGGGAAGAACTTCTTTGGTGTGAGGGAGGTGAGAGCCTGGCCCAGGTTGCCCAGAGAAGCTGTGGCTGCCCCATTCCTGGAGGGGTTCAAGGTCAGGTTGTAGGGGACTTTGGTCAACCTGGGCTGGTGGGAGGTGTCCCTGCCCAGGGCAGGGGGTGAGACTGGATGATCTTTAAGGTCCCTTCCAACCCAAACCATTCCATCCGATCTTGGAGAGCTCTCCTGCTTCCCGTCTTGGTCAAGAGCATTTGGGATGTGGTGCTGGAGTCAAGGGTGACCCAAGGAGCTGCTCGATGGTCTTAGCTGGTCCTGGCTGACACTGACCCGATGGTTGGCAGCTCTGCTTCGTGGCACTAACCATGGTCCTTGTCCTGTTTTCAGATCATTCCGAATTTCTACCCCCCGCTGGAGGCTCACGTCCGACAAGGTGTCTTCAACTCTCTCACCCACATTGTGGAGAAGCGAGTCCTTGCGTAAGACAGCCCTGAATTTTACTACATTTATACAGCTGCTGGGCACCAGTTCTCCTGGATCTCCCCAGCCTGGTCAAAGCAACCTCCAGGCTCTGTGAGAGCTGCAGAGAACATTTGTATTGTGTATAAACCATGGAAGAAGCCGTAGTTGTGCCTTCATGGTGCTGGGGCTTCTCCTAAGAGCTGTTCCTTGAAAGAAGGAAAGTAAAAAAAGGTTAAGAAACATATAGCCACTCCACTTCAGATGGTTAGAAATGTCCCCAAGCCCTTCCTGGTCCCCAAGGACTTCCTGGTCCCCAAGCTGGATGGAGCAGGCTCTCTCATGGTGCTCCATCAGCCACGTTCTCCTCTGAGGAGGTGAAACTCCTTCTCCCCTTCCCACAACTGGTGACAAAGTGGGGGACCCCAGGAGCTGCAGGGAGGAAGGTGGCACCTCGTAGCTCGTGGTCCGTAAAACCCTGACATGAGGGAGGGGATCCCCTCGCGTGTCCACGAGGTGAAGCGATGCAGCAGGACACCACATCCCGGCTTCTTCTCATCCCTTTCCCTTCCTACCCCCCGATGCAGACATCTGGCCCCTCTCTTTGACAACCCCAAGCTGGACAAAGAGCTCCGCGCCATGTTGAGGGAGAAATTCCCGGAGTTCTGCAGTTCACCCTCGCCCCCCATCGAAGGTAGGGAGCGGGATGGGTGGCAGAGGGAGGCTGCGGGAGGTGCTTTCCCGGCTTTTCCTGGCTTTTCTGCAGGAATAGCTGCCCTTGGGAGGGTCAGACCCGGACTCTGGGGAGAGGAGAGCTCTGGGTGCTCCTATTTATGGGTGGTTGTGAGTCTCCCTTCATCTCAGCTCTTCTCTGCGCTGAAGATGCCCATTATTTCTCTCCCAGATCCATAGAGGCTACTTAGCCTTTCTTTGGAGGCTAATTGATTAACGTAATTAGGTTAAACAAAGAGCAAGTGTCTCTGACTTGTATTTAACGGGAGAAGCTCTGCTGCTTGGCCAGACCTGCTCAAAGACTGGAAGCCCGTCTGCTTTTCCTCTGGCATCAGCTGCTCCAGCTGAAGGGACCCAACCAACCCTCAAACCCCGCTCTTCCCCGGGCTCCTTGTGGGGCTGGAGAAGCTTTTTCTCTGCTCAGGGACTCGGGTTCTGCTCTTGGCCTGGGCGAGGGGTGAAGCACGAAGCTTTTTTAGGTGGAGAATGACCCACACTTGGCCATCGGGTGGGGATGGTTGAATGGAGTCACTAGGAGTGCCCGTCTCCAGCTTGGGTTTTCTGGGGTCCATCACTTGCCCAGAGGTTTGTTTTTTTTCCCTTTTCAAAGCACTTTGTCCCTTTTCAAAGCACTTTGTCCCTTTTCAAAACACTTTGTCCCTTTTCAAAACACTTTTTTCTCCTTATCGGAGCCCGTTTATGGGTAGAGAGGACTCGTAGGAGGTGGGTCCTGCCACCCGAGGAGCCACCGTTGACCTCTCTTTCCTTTGCCCCCTTTGCCTCCCTTCTCGCAGTCAAAATTGAGGAACCCGTTTCCATGGAGATGGACAATCACATGTCAGAGAAGGATGACAGTTGCTACGACAACGCCGAGGCCGCGTTCAGTGACGACGAAGACGACTTGAACAGCAAAGGTGAGGAGAGCAGCCAGTTGGGCACCCATGCTCTCAAGCGCTTCTGCGTCACCGCGACGTGAAGAGCCGCCGTTTTGCCCCCCGTGGTGTCTCGGGGGGCACCTTCCTTTCCCGATGGAGGACCCCTACGCAACCAGCTGTAAGCACAGCCCTCTTCGAATCCCCTTTTCCATGAGCAGTGGGAATTTCAGCCCTCCTGGCAGACCCCTTTCTTGAGATCCAGGTTTCCTTCTGCAGGAGAAGGTGGTGGGACCGATGCTGTGCCGCTTCCCAGTCCCTGGCAGCCAAACTGGGCAGATCTGACCCAAATCCGTGCCCAAAGGGAAGGGCTGTTGGGCTTCACGTCCTTGCCTGGTTATTCCCTAGAGCTTAGACCCTTCAGATGTAGCGTTTTCTCCACCCCACGTGTCCTCAGGAGTTCCCAGTGTTGGGAATCCGGGTGGCAGACGCTGTGTCCCATGGTTGGTTTGGGAACAGAGTGTCTCTCTTCTAAGGCGGCCGCTAATGAAGCTCAGGCCTCTAATTGCTCAGCCACACGGTTCTCATTACGCTCTCGAAGATGTGGGGCTGACAGTGCCAGGATCCCCTCTGCTCCCTCTCTGGAGCTTGGAGGCATCTCAAGATGTTCCTGGCCTTGATGGCCGGACTCTTGGGGGCTTCCTGCCATGCTGGAGGGGCTACCCCTGCGCTGGGGACCAGGATGGGGGACAGGACGTGACACTGTGCTGTAGCACTGTCTTTAGTTGTCCCGTTGAGCCCTGGCAGCTCCTTGGAGCCACCGAGAGGGACACAGGCTCCAAAGCCATGTGCGGAGAGGACTTTTTGAAGGGGATCAGCCACCTTATCCCATCCCTCGGGGGCAGCTTCTTCCCGAGCGCTTCTGCTTTGGCCCTGGCGCTTCTGGATTCGGCTGCTGTCGTTTTTGTGGCCTTGGAACGAGCCCCGAGGATGAGGGTGAGGGTGTAGAAAAGCCATGGGGGTATCTCAGTCCCAGACGCTCCCTGTCACCTGGACCCATCTCTAAAGGGTGAAGGCAAGATCTGAGGCTGGCCCCACACACTGGGGACACGTTGGGTGTCCTGAGGTGGCCACTGTCCCCACAGCCCCACACAAGGACAGACTTTGCCTCTGGTACTTCTTAGACGTTGCTGGTTGGGGAAACAGACGGTTCCACTGTTGCTTTCTGTGTTGTAGGGAAGAAGAGGGAGTTCAGGTTTCATCCCATCAAGGAAACCATCGTGGAGGAGCCTGTTGATATCACACCGTTCCTCGACCAGCTGGACGAGTCCCTGAAGGACAAAGTCCTGCAGCTGCAGAAGGGAAGGTTGGTGTCGTTTCGCTCGTGGGACGTTGGGCGTTGATCTCCCCAGGGCAGCGAGACGCAAGACCTTTTAGTCCTTTGAATCAAAACCCTTCTCTCAGAGCCCATCTCCCGTGGCTTGTCCCCCTTTAACGCGGTTTCTGCAGGAAATCTCCAGGTGGATTTGAAAAGTTTTGGGGTTAAGAGCCTTGTAATTCGTCCTCAGAGCCGTCTCAGGCCAGGACACGGCAGCGATTTGCGTTTCCCTGAACGGGGAAGGCAAAAGGCTCCGAGTTTCCTCCCTCTCCGCTGTCGGATTGTCAAGGAGGGGGGGTTGTGGCTGCCGGGGGGTGTCAGGACATCTCTGCACAGCCCCCCTTTTCCCCCCAAAACACAGCTATACCTGTGTCCGCCTGTTCCCTGGGCTGCCCCATCTCCCCCCTTGATTTTTCAGGGACCTTGGCATTAACTCCTGTCTAAAGGAGGTTTAAAAAAAGCTCTCGCTTTGCAGACCTTGGCGTAGCGGACCGATTTAACGTAATTTATGTTTTGATGGCTCTAAGTGCATTTAATCTTGGGCTTTTAGGCATTTAATTTGTTTGTCTCGCCGCAGACAACCTCGGGGCACTCGTGGAAGCGGGCGCTGCGGCAGCGCAGCCCGTTTTTCCCCAGCTTTTGGGGCTCTGCAACCTGTATTTCTGAGCCGTGCCTTCCTCTCAACCTGGCACCAGCGCAAAGCAGAGCCTCCCCCCGACCCCCAAAGTTTACTCTCAGGTCCTGGGGGGGCTCCCGAGCAGAGCCAGCTCAGCACAAAGCCCCCCCTTGTCCCTGCTCCGGGTCTATCTTCCTATGTAACTTGGATTTCCTCTTTTTTTTTTTTTTTGTTGTGCTCCAGCGATACGGAAGCTCAGTGTGAGGTCATGCAGGAAATCGTGGATCAAGTGCTGGAGGTAACGGGGGGCCGGGACCCGGGGAGCAGCGCTGCCGCCCGGCTGTAAAACCGGAGCGGGGTGGGCTGGGTCAGGAGGCGGCTCCGTCCGGGATTAAACACAGCCCCAAACTTCTGCTGGAAGGGTCTGGAAGCTCCGTCCATGACCTGTTTTGTAGAATCGTAGGATTGTCCAGGTTGGGAGGGACCTTTCAGATCATCCAGTCCAACCATCAATCCAACCCAACACCGACAAACCCATCACTCATCCGTGTCCCTCAGCACCACGTCTGCCCGGCTTTCAAATCCTTCCAGGGATGGTGACTCCACCACGTCCCTGGGCAGCCTCTTCCAAGGCTTCACAACCCTTTCCGTGAAGAAATTTTTCCCAATATCCATCCTAAACCTCCCCTGGAGCAACTTGAGGCCGTTTCCTCTTGTCCCATGGCCTGTTCCTTGGGAGAAGAGACCGACCCCCCCTGGCTCCAGCCTCCTTTCAGGGAGTTGGAGAGAGCGAGAAGGTCTCCCCTCAGCCTCCTTCTCTCCAGACTGAACACCCCCAGCTCCCTCAGCCGCTCCTCACAAGACTTGTACGGGGCCGGCTGGTTTATGTCTGTGGGTGATGGAGGAAGCAGGACAGAGGGTTTTAGAAATGGATGCAGAAGGTCCATGGTCAGCTTAGAACACGTGGGGCAAAATCTGTGTTTCCAAATCATCATCGAAGCAGAGTTTTTCCTTCCTTTGCCCGTTTCAGGCGGGCGGGCTGTGAAGAGCTCCTTTCTTGCTGGCTTTTGGCCCTTCTCGTTTGCCTCAGACGCCGACGCTGGCCTGGCTGGTGCTTCTGGTTGGCGTCACTGCTTAATGGTTCTGGGCAGCTCCGTGAGGGTGTCACAAAGCGGCGCTTGCGTTGAAATATTACCTTCAGGGGCACCGAATTCAGGCCTCTGCAAAAGCTAGTGCGGTTTTAACCTTGTTAATGCGGCAAGGCAGGAGCTTCAGCTGGATGGCTCCGAGTGGTTTAGAGAGCAATCAATTAAAACCCCAGATAGGAAATTGGATGTTCGTCATCGCAGAGTGATGAGGACAGGGCTCCTAATTCAAGAGCTATTTTTGGAAGGGACCTTCTGAGCCACCCCCAGCGGGGCTCTCGCATGGTCCCAGAGCGGAGGAGAGCGGAGCTGTGGCTGCACCAGCTCTTCAGCTGGTGTTTTCCCAACCAGGCAACCGAAAGCAGAGGGACGGCCAGCTGTTCGAGTGAAACAGCAAGTCACTTTTGACATTAAGGCGGGCAGAAGACTAAATAATTATTTCACTGCCAGGATCTTCTGGCCCAGATCTTCAATCGTCGTTTGAAGCTTGAGATAAAGTCTCTGAGTGTTTCTTTCCAGCCGGCGCTGCGTCTCCTGCCCGCCTGGCTGCGGGTCTCCCAGCCTTGTTTTGGGAGAATTAACAGTGAGTCTGCTCCTTGGCTTTCCCATCGCATCCCTTCTTCCTCCCGAAACCACATCACTGACAGCCCGTTGGTTTTCAGTATCGAAACGGGTTTCTCTGCCGACAGAAGCAGCTTTGTAAAAGTAGCACCAGAAAGTTTCACGTTCGTTATCTGTCCTTAACGCGGCGCTCGGGTTTAAAGACATAAGTGGGTGTTTTAAAAGTCATTTCCAGGGACGGGAGATGAGCTTCATTTGCATTCAGAAAGGGCCCGCGTAGGACTATGCAAAGAGGTGCTGTGCATGGCTGGTGGTAAGAGAGGCCGGACAAGACGCTCTAATTACAGCTGAAATGCAAACAGAAGTGCGCAGCGCCGTGACCTTTATCGTACGCAGGCCCCACGCAGCCCAGAGACCTCGCTGTCCCAGGCTTTTCATCAACATGAAAAGCCCCCCCGGGATCTCCTTTCCTCCCTCTCTCTTCATCGTTTGTTTTTCCATTCATTCCCTACCAGCGGGACGCTGCATTATTTCATAAGCCATCAAGACTGATTTTCAGATCTCCTAGTGAGAGTTTCTCGGTGCCTTTCCCCGCTTTGCTGATGACAGCTCTTGCGTAAGAAGCTCCTGATGGGTAGTAATTAATTAGAGCCTCACACAGTCAATTCGCTCTTCTTTTGTTTAGGATAATTAGCGAACGGAATGACACCTGCCAGAACCAAGCGGTTTCCCGTCCACGAGGGGTGCTGCCTGGTTCCAGTTTGGCTCTTCTTAAAAGGAAATGGTTTTTGCGGGTCCTTTTTGGTCCTGGCGGGGCTGGGTGCCAGCGGCGCCGCGCTCCTTTGTGAGAGCCACCGCGCTGCCACCGCGCCTTCGTCAACGGCAGCATCTGGCCACCGGGTCAAGCGCTCAAATCTCGGCGGCTTATCGTCACGCAGCGGCAAAAAATCTGTGCGCGCACCGGCGCCTGCGGATTTCATTCAGGCCTTGACAAAATTCATTCCCGTTGCTTTCCCAGCAGAAGGGAGACCGGAGGAACGGGATCCTTCCTCTGACAGAAGTTCACACCACAAACCTGCATTTTAGTTCCTTTTTCCGCACGAGGGAACACGTAAACTGGACTACCCACAGCAGAATCGCAGGCTGGGTAACTGTTGGAAGCGTGTGTTACTCACTTCTCTATTTTTAAATCACCTCCCGATCGCAGCCCAGGGTGCTGGGGGTCTTCCTTGCCCCAGGAGCACGTGGTCAACTTGGTGTCCCCCAGGTCCTTCCTGCAGAGCCGCTTTCCACCCGGTTGGCACCCATCCTGTACTGGTGCTTGTGCTGGGGGACGGTTCCTCCCCAGTGCGGGACTTTGCATTTTTCTTGGTTGAACTCCATGAGGTTCCTGTTGTTTCTCCATCCCGTCCCGATGCATCAGGCCCTCCTCTATCTTTAGGATGGGAGACCAGGTCATACAAGGGAGCTGCTGAGCTCTTCACAGAATCATAGAATGGTTTGGGTTGGAAGGGACCTTAAAGGTCAAGGTTCAACTCCTGCCACAGGCAGGGACACCTCCTACCAGACCAGGTTGCTCAAAGCAGACAGAAATGGGGGCTCTCCTGCCCTGTGTAGATTTGGGGGGCAGGAGCGTCCCGTGAGTGTCCTACGAGGCTGGCATTTTTTATTACTGAATTTCACTGAATTTCACTGAATTTCTAGAGTTGGAAGGGACCATAGAGATCATCTAGTCCAACTCCCCTGCT
>JAOXJK010000016.1:1534436-1549452 GCA_025774025.1 Xenus cinereus | reverse complement strand
GGGGCTGGAAGACAAATGGCACTTGGTGCAGCATCCCTGGCTTTTGCCAGCCGAGGGGTTAGTACCAGAAAGCGGTACTTTAGGGAACAAGCGGCACAGTGTGCGGCGCCTGAAAGGCCTTATTCAGCTCCCAGCCTGGAGGAGCTTGTACTCCTTTGTCTGGTTTGCACTGCCTTTGGTAAATTATTACTCCACATTTCTTACAAAAAAGAAAAAAAAAAAAAAAAAAAAAAAGAAACTTTGCCTTCTCTTCTAAATGAACTGTCCAAAAGATTAAGTTCCTGGTCTGTCATGTTTAGGACTCGCAAACTACTGAGGCCGCTGGCACAACGTTTTGGGGAGTATATTCTTGATAGTCTAGTAAAAATACAGCACATGTTCCTTTCCTAAATATACAAATATACAGCATGTGTCCCTTCGGTAAAGAAAATTCAGCCTCCCTGAGAGGGAGAATGAAGAACCTGCTGTAAACAATATTGCTCTTTCTGTCCTCTCATAAAACATTTAAGGTGGCCATATTATATATCGTTTAACCTCTGTACTTCAGAGCCTACGAAGAAAAAAACCAACACCCTACAAACCACGGTAATTATTGTGCTGTTCGTTAATTTAACTCGCCCTTGAAAGGACAAAAGCTCTTCTTGGCATCACGCAGGTCATCCTCCTGTGCTAGTGGTCTGGGGGTGCTTTTTTTTTTTGCACAATCCTTTATTAAAGTGGACCCCATAGAATTCCCGGGTGTTCTTGATGATAAAACCCCCTTTTGGGTAGGTACAAAGCTGCCCACAAACTCTTTGATATCTTGCAGTATTTTTCTTTCCAACTTGCTTTCATTTCTGGTGCCCCCAGCCCCACTTTGTTTCCTGGCCTTACAGACCCATAGAAAAATAGACCCAGTCTTGTGGGCATTGGTCCAGTACCCGAGATTCTTAGATTTGGGGGTTTGTTTTCATTTTTCTTTTCCAAACCCAAATACTCTGGGCTTATCACAATTTGTTTCAAGTTTGTTTATCGCGATGTATCTTACCATCACCCATGAAGAACAATTGTCCTTAACGTGTTCTCTGGGCAACCCTCTTCTTAGCCTATTACATTTACTGAAGATAGAGGATGATTTCCTAAATATACAAGCAATAATAGTAATTAATGACATCCTTTGGGCCAGAGGAGCCTCTGTAGGTTGCAGTGGAGGATCTGGTCCTATAGCTAACTGCTTTATGTTTCTCTAATTACATAAAGCAGCTGTACCCTCAACAGACCCTCACTGGTGTATTTCTGCCCGCCGCGGAGTCTCCCCAGGAGATGTACAGCCACTTTCCCATCGTCTTCCTTCTCTGCTTTCCGATGCAGGGGCTGATTACTGGGGAAAACGGAGCTGTGGCTGGAGCAACATCGTACCGCAGTAATTGCAGCAATTCCTAATCTGCCGTTGCTCTAAATTAGACGGGAGCCGGTCCCCGTGGCACAACACAGCTGCAGCTCGGAATCTGGGCTGTAACGCGCGTGCTGAAATCAGATAATCAAATCTTACGCTGAGGGACTGCCGGTTTCTGGGAGGTATTTTCTCCTCTCCCGCCTCTGCGAACAGCAGTGCAAAAAATCTTGTGTCCAGCGAGCTGTGTGTGCTACTTGGGAGCCTTAAGCGATAGCTGGTTCTGGAAGCAGGATGCTGGACGGTAAGCGAGTGCAATAATGAGAATTTTTCTCGTTATCGAAAGGTAAATTGATGGTTGCTGTAACTGCGGACTGGTCTCTAACGCAACTAAAGTGATAAAGGTTAATTATCCGGCCTCTGTTGAGGAGTGCCACATGCTGAGTTATCAATCTGTCCTTCCAGGGAGCTGGCCTTTTGAGCCTCAACATTATTTCCTGTCATACCTGGGAGGTTCTTGGCAGCTTCTTCTCCTTCTCCTCCTCCCAGTCAGGACTTAACGATGCTTATTTCGTAAACTAATGAAATCCCAGTTTGGGGTTGTATGGCTGCAGGCCGTGGCGCGGTTCTTCTCCTTTCTCCTGCGTTGTCATTGAATTGAGTCGCTTTCTCCCGCAGTCCCGGCCCCAGGACGGTGGCGTTTGTACAAGTACAAAAATAACAAAGCCTTCGTGCCAACAGAATCCCAACAACTGGGTCAAAAAGGGTTCGGTTCAGGGGCTCTGGTGAACTTCTTGTAGAATCCTGCTCCGTTTCTCAAACCCTCTGTCACCCCTCTCCTCCTCTTCCTCCCCTCTTCTCTCATGGCGTTTGCGTTTCCTGGGGATGCAAAAACACGGGTGTAAACAACCAGCAGCGGCTGCGGTTGTAGTCAAACAGCCGCAAAACTTCTGTTAGTGTGATATAATGATAATAATCACAAATATACCAATTCCTTCAGGTCCCAGGCTGTATTTAGCACAAATCCAACAGTGCCAGCACTTCTCTCCGCAGTCTGGGACCGTAAACAAACCCGTTTTCACTCACTTTAAGGGCCCCAAAATACACTCTGGAGATGTTCAGTCACTTGGCGTGGCCTCTGCATCCTCAGCCCCGCGTCCCTTGTGCACAGGAAGAGACATTTTTCAGGAGATGTCCTTGAATCTGGCTCTTCCTTTCTCCTTTGTCCACCAGCGTCCAGATTTAATTAATTTTCCAGGCATGTCGCAAAGTCCATCTGTTTTCTCTGGGCTTTTGGGATGGTGGCATATCAAAAGGAGAGCTGCCGGCTTTCACAGTTGTGTTACAAATATTGTACCAATCCATCTTAAAATCGCAGCACCCGGAGCCGTGTGAACGTAGGATGATTTTCACTGCCATTTCAGAAACACGTCCGTCAGACCCCTTTAAGCTTTAAAGGAAAGGATGATTCCAGGGCATTTGTAAACACACAAAGAGGCAAAAAGCATTCTGACGGAATCACAGAGATTTCTTTTTAAACCTGTTTAAAAAACAGTGAGTGGAAGCCAAGGGTTTCCACATGCGCACCCTTTGGTGTCCCAGGTGAACAGACTTTCCAGTTCAGTTATTATAGTTGGCTTTTTCATAATAAAATTCCAGGCCTGGGGTCATTCTGTGACCATTTCCTCTGGCCCCCGATGTTTTTACGCAACGGATTGACTGGCGTGTATTCCCGGATTCGTGTGACGGGACAGTGACAAAGGGACCACCTTGGGATGTTGGGTGCTGCCATATCATCGCCGTCTTCTGCAGTCTCTTTGATGAGGAGACTAACTCAAAATAGCATCATGGACCAGCCTTTTTTTTTTTTTTCACGCCAGCTTTTGGAGCTCAGGAATGTGTGTACTGGACGTGACATTCAGTTGACGCCAGGATGCGTCAACCGGGGCGTCACCCGCGGAGATAAAGAAGTCATTCACCCACTCTGGAATTCTGTGTTCGGTTTTGGTGCCCGCTACGCAAAAAAAACATGTGGATGGGCTGGAGAGGGACCAAGGGGCTACCGAGATGATCCAAGGACTTGGGAAGCTGCCGTGTGGGGAAGGGCAGAGAGAACGGGGTCTGTTCAGCCGTGAGAACAGAAGGCTCGGGGGAGACCTTATCTCCACCTTCCAGTATTTAAAGGAGAGGGACACTACCTTTTTACAAGGAGTCACATGGAAAAGACGAGAGGTGATGGTACAAGCTACTCCTATTTTTTCACACTGGGAACAATTAGCCACTGGAAAAATCACCCAGGGGAAGCGGTGGATTCCCCCAATATTGGACACTCTTAAGGTTCGGCTGGATGGGGTGCTGGGCCATCCTGTCTAGAGAAGGAAAAACTGAGCAATACAAAAATGCATCTACCTCAATACTTAAAATCAGTACGGTTAAATTTAGTCACTTAGAAACTGTGTAACTATCCTATATTTTAACTTCAAAACCTGTCTCGGAGCTGCAGACGGGACACACCTAATAAAGAACAGCTGGAAGCATGATACCATCATAAGATGGCAGAGCAAGACAAGTTTTCATTCACCTTCCAATAAACTTCTTGCGGGGAGGGCAGAGGGAAGTCAGGTCGGTGGCGGTTTTCCAGCTAAATTACAGGCATGTAACTCCCCCGGGAGGCAAAGGACGGGCTTCAGACTCGAGCAAGCTTTTAGCCTGAAATAATTTTGGCTTAAGGTTTTCTAACAAGCGGTTGGACCCCAGCAACTTTCCTCTGCACTCGGTCACTTCGTCGAAAGAAATTTGAAGGGTGATACCGAAACCTAACTGCTTGGTCACGAAGATGGAAGGAAGGAAGAATTTGTCAAATCGGATGAATGAGAAAGGAAAAAGAATTTTTTGATTCATTTTTAAAAAATGAGTCAAAAACCACAAGTCAAAATTGAGGAAATGGAAATGCTTTGGCTCAGCGTTTCTGGCAGCATCCCATAAATGACCAGAAAAAGGGAAGGTAAACTTGCAAAAAAGGAACTGTAACAGAAAGGGAGGAAACAGCACAGCTTACCTACGTTGCAACACCCAACAGCTTATTCAAACCGTGCAAATGTATTAAAAAATGAGAAATCTGACCCAAATGGATATAAAGACAAGGAGTAAAATGAGATGTAAGTGCTCTACAGAAGTTATGGCTCACTGGGAATATTAAGAGCATGTAGGTGGAAAAGTGAAAAGCAATTTCACTAAGTATAGGAAGAAATCAAAGACAGAAAATGCAGGGGATCCATGGCCTGTATCTGACAGAACGCGGTGGTTTTATGTCTGTTCTTCCGCGAGGTACTGAGGAAAGTTTCTTGATACATGAGCAACGGCAAATGTCAAATTTTAAACCCAGCACCTTGCTTTTTACGACGTTAGGACAAAGAATTTGTCGCTAAGCTCTAGTTCCCAATTGAATGAGACCAGTCAGCCCAGTACTGTCTGGCTCCCGACAGGAGAGTAAAATTCAGAGCCAATTTTGACACTTGCTGTGATCAGTTGATACCCTGAAGCCTGAAATTTGATTAGCCTTCTCTTAAAAGGCGTAACGGCAGATGTTAGTAGTGGTCATAACATTATCCAACCTTTCCAAATAATCACCCCACGGTATTGGGCTCTGTGATATCTCCCAGATCAAAAAGGAGAGAAAAACATACCCAAGATTTGACATTAAAGGATTGTTTTTTATTATTCAGTCCCCTCAGGTGAAGGGATGCACAGAAACTGTAATTGCGATGGAAGGATTGTGCTGCTGCTTCTGTTTCCACAGAGCCCCGAAGTTAAAGCTCTCAACAGGTAGGAAGGAAAGGTTTGTGTCACTCCAAAGAAGGAGCCGAAAGCCCTTCCATTTCCTTCTGCTCTCATTTTCCTACGTCCCCAGCAATATAAATAATCTTGTAAGTGATATAAAACATTTCCAAAAAACATACGCTGAAAGCATGAAGCGCTCAAGATCCTCTGCCCAAACAAACTCCTTCCTTCCCTCGCTCTCCGCGTTTTGGTGAGCGCTCAGGCAGCCTCGTCGTTTGGATAATTAGAGGGTGCCAGATGGCGGTAAATATGTTCACAATCCTTCTTATCCCGTTCCCTTCTCTCTGGCACCCTCATCCCTCTACCCCGTAGCAAGCACCTGGTCTGTTCCTATTTGAAGATTCTCCCTTCTACTCTCTTGGTCTCAATTGGCACCTCTTGTTTTTATTTTCCCTTTAAATGAAACGGAAAGTTCTTCGAGACTTTTTTTGTGCCAGGTAATACTTCCTCCCAATCGCTTTCACCAGGGGTTAATTAATAATGTGCCTCCTCCTGTCCCAGTGTAGAAGCATCACCTTCCTTTATGCGGGAGTGACCGTCGTTGAGCGTATGAAGATCCAGATCACCTGCAGGGAATCACAAGGACGGAGCAGCTTCCTCCTATTTTGAGAGCGGAGATCTCACGCTTGCCCTTTGCACAGGGCGACATGGCACGGAGGGAGGTGATTCATCCGAGGTATGAACTCAGGAACTGGCAGAGTCGGCGTTTGAACAACAATTCTGGCTGAAATGCTCCCTCTCTGCTCCTCCCGGTCACCGAATTGCACTTGTGTGTTGGAAGGTAACTCTGGTCCCGTTATTTCATAGCTCGGGAGTGCCCCAGTCGTGGGGGCTAAGCCCAGGAGATGAATTCCCATTGATTCTTCCGGCACATCCTGGCCTGGATGGCTCCTACCTCATAGCTTCTGCTCTCTAGCTCTGTGACAGATGGCCAGTGGATACTGGGGGCTTCTTACACGGGCGACATCCGAGAGGCCTGCGTTATCCCTGTATTATCGAAAGGAGCCAAACTCACCATCTTGACCTCTCAGCCGGTCCCCGTATCACTTTCTGTGGTTGTTATTTCATTGCATCGCGGGATGTTTTCAAGGCAATGGTTCAGACTTTTGGCTTTTCCCCTCGGAGAGGACCCAAAGCTCCAGGTAGCCCCGTGAAGGCCGGATCAGGAGTGAGCCCACCGGTGGCCTGTCGGTCACATCAGCCGAGCCAGAGGGGGCTGGAACCAGCAGAGGAGAGGCCATTGCTGTGTAGCTCTGGAGGCCAGAGCCAAGCTCACCCCTGGAAACCAGTCCAGGGTGGGCTTCCGAGGAAGCAGAACTGGTAGCCATGAAACGCATGGGACCGCATTTCCTAGAGCTGGCCACGAGGCCGTGTGCCCGCCGCACAAACCTGTTCCTGCGCTATTTCACACACTCCATTGAACAGAAACGTCAGGAGACAGATATTTATTAAGGTTCTGCTGAACTGACGAGGATTTCTGTACTCTGAGAGTTTTGTATGACCAAATATCTTCTTTTTTTTTGCCTCTGAGTTCATGAATATTCTTCTTAAAAACAAACAGATCATGATTTAAGGCAGGCGTTTTTTCTTTGTAATGGAAACATTTCTAAACTGCTAAGCAGTGTGAAAAGGATGAAAAACTGTAGAGCAGGCAGTGTAAAAGGGGAAGTTGTTTTCAAGGCATCTTAAAATACAGACAGTGACGTTTCTAACGCTAAAGAACAAACAAGGTCACAAGCTGTCTGAGAGTCTGAGGAAAGCTACAACAGCAAAAAATTTTGGGTCGCTGGAAGGGTGACTGGATTGTCAGGGGAAAACCGTTGAGAAGATGATACATCTATTTTATTTTTTTTTTTTTTTTTTAGGTTTTTAAATGCTTCCATTTGAGCTGTCACCCACATTTCGTATAACAAGGCATTGTCAGCTCTGTTCCAGGCGGCAGATGCTCCCGTTTGCTGAAGTGTGGGAGACTCTGGCCCTTGCTTTCCAATCTGTTTGGATCCACCTCTGGTGGGATGGAGTTCATTTGGGTCTTTTTATTAAAGAGTTCAAGTCTAATCCTTTTTGGGGGAAGCTTGTGACCGTGTTTATGAATGGGCACCCAGGGTGCTCCCTCTGCCCTGGCTTTGCTCATGATTCCACATAAGACGTTCCCCAGTTCTACAACTCAGTTTCCCCCACAATAAAAGGCAGTATTTTCTACTGTTTTTACTGATAAAAGAAGTCAACGGTCAATCAAATAATTTGTACAAAAATCCTAATTAATACAACATCGTATGCTGAAATTGTGCTAGGAATTATACTGATTTGTCTACATTTTCACATTCTTTGCCTGTTTTTTTCAGTAGTAGTGCACTCTACTAGTAGTAGAAGTATTAGTGCTCAGGTGCCAGCTACCTGGATCTGCTGTGATGGATTCTTTGGTTCCATGAAGCGGATTCTAGTTGGCAAATATTGTAGAATTAGCCAGACATACTAGAAGAGAACACTGTCTTTGGTTAAAAGGATGGATAGTAAGAAAAGAAGACCTTGGTATGAAAAGTGCAAAGGGCCAGATGCAGTGTAAGGGAGGCCAACAAAGGTAGATGGACAGGTCAGTAGGTGCAGGTGGGAGTGACTCTAGAGAGGCCTTTCATGGGAAAGATACCCCAATAATAGTTGAGAGCAAATGAGAGGCTGTTTGTAATTAATCGGGGTGTCCACAAAAGTCGGTGTGATGCCAAGGTACACACAAAAGCCTTGTGTCACAGAACAAGCTGCCGAGTCTGGTTCACCTCAAGTCCTCTTCCTGCTCTGTCTTTTCTTTTTTTGTTCCTGTCCTGGGAAGCGAAGGATTGGTTTTCCTGGTTTTGCCCCAGGAAATAAGACAAATCAACCAGTTTCTCTGGGTCCCTGAACCCCAGTCTCCCAGCAGTTTGGGGAAGAAGGGGCAGTGTCCGCCCTTCACTGGTGCGTGGTGTTGAAAAGCTGCTGGTTCCATTCCAGGAGTGGCTGCAATCCCTGCAGCCATCAACAAGCAGAGTTGATACCTGATGACAGATTTCTCTTCCAGACTAAATTTCTAGAGAAATTAAGTTTACTATTACATAACGGATGAGGAGGCTGCTGCTACAAACCATTATTTTCCTGGTACAGTCAGATTTATGTGTGATTTTGCCTCGTGTTGACTCGTCGGTAGGTTAACTCTTCACTGAAAGAAGGGAGGAAGCAGATGGCAGAAGGCAAATTTGCTTCGCTTACTTGAACGGGGAGACAGCTAAACTGATTTTCCTAATTATACATTTGACATACAGGGGCCAAATGTTATTTTCATGAGCCAGGCTTCTTGTTTACAGAACTTTACCATTTTGCTTTTCCTGCCAACAGGCATAAACCTGGCAAAGTGACCCCGTGACCTATAAAGGATCGGAAGGCAAGCAGCCCAGAGCGGGCATTCAAGCCCTGCTTTTCCAAGAACCTGCCTGATCCTGCATGCCATCTCCCTGATTTCTGAGAAGCGTGACTCCCGGTTTGGACTGCAAAGAAAAAAAAAAGGTAGACAGGGCTGAGATTATATATAGCAGCAAGTGGGTTGGAGGGAAGAACACTTGGCTCACAGGAAGTGGGAGGCTGTTCTGAAGAAATCAAGTGATTTATGTTACAGCATAAACAAGCGCTGAAACCAGGCTGGTCTCTGACCAGGGGCTGCTCTTATGGAGTAACGTCCGTCCCCAAATATCCTATTTTAAAGAGGGGATCCGAAAATCCACACTAAAAGTTATGGTACGATATGAACTAGATGCAACCGAAACAATGCGTGTGCTCAAGGATCGGCAGCTTAACGAGGAAAGGAAGATATTCTTGGTTATAAAACTGTCCTTCCTTTTTGTCGTTAGCCACGGGACTTCAGCTGGCAATGAAAAGCTTTTGAATTCAAATCGTGATTTCCTCGGCCTGTTCATGGCTGCTGAGAACACAGAGGGATTGAGCGGAGCCATCTGCTCATGAACTGGAACCCCTGGTTGGGAAAAGGTGAAGTCCCACCTTTCCCTGAAGCTCCTCTCAGCCAGGATTGTCCAGCTGTCTGTCTCTGCTCTTTCGCTCCCCCCCGGCAGTTTCCCTGGCCCACTGGGGAGTATCTTCAGGCTGAGACATGGCTGTCAAGAACAGGAGGACCATTATGCCAGTTCCCAAGTTCTCCCTAGTGTCTGCCTCACCACCCATCTCGGCCGTGAGCTTGTCTTGTCCCTCGTGCCGTATCGCCCTCGCCCCACGAGGAATCTCCAGGGAAGTCACCATCCCACGACTTCCATTCACGGCACCCATCCTCACCATCACGCTGGTGTTCTTCCAGTCAATCCAGATCCCTTGCTGGTTCTCTCAGGCTTGTGAGGTCGGCAGGCACAGAGGGCAAGGTGAGCAGATTTTTGAAGAAAGATGTTAAAGACTCTTTAGGGTTTCCATGGATGGACAGAATCATCTGCCACCCAATAGCCAGAGGCTGCCTGCATCCTTCAAAATAATAATTCCCTTGTTGGGCATTTGCATTTTTCCTCTTTAGATAGTTCCACTGTGCGTTTGCCGTGACTAAGTCCATCTGTTGAGAGCTGATCCTTTAAATAATTGTGTCCACATCTCTGCTGGAGAGTTCCATTAACACCAGTCCTTTGCATACTGTTCAGTATGGGACTGGAAGCCCCTAATTCCTCCAGCTCTGAATGATACCCTCTGTCTGCCCGTCGTGCATGTATGGACTCTTTATTCTAACCACAGAGCTATGAAACGTCTCCTTTCTGTCAGCCAGAGGGGAAGGGGTTTGGAAGAAGCAATAATCATTTCTATGCATAATTCCCGAGCCACTGGTGTCATGAGGGGCTGATCTCCAGCGCTTTGAACTCTGGCTTGTCTGACCTCTCCCAAACATTCTGAAAAGTTAGAAAGATATTTAAAAAAATTGTCGTCCCTCTGAGCAGGGAAGAGTTGTTGCAAAACGGAGCAAAAGAGTTGTTTAAAAAATTAAAAATTAATGCAGTGGGAGGCTCGCTATAGTTTTTGGTCCCTTGGGGACATTTTATAAAGTCAAACAAAATAGTTGTGTCTGAAAATATAGATGTTTTGCCGCTCTTGTGCCACGCTGATAGAAACCTTTCCAAAAAGTACGACTCCCAGCTAGGGTTTTCAACCTTTTCTCTGCAGGATGTCGCGTTAAACAGCAGAAGTGTCCAAACACCACCTTTGAGCCCCCCACGGAGGGAAGGAATCCTCACGCTGGGGAGGAGGGATGCTCTGAGATTTATTAGCAACTCCTGCCAACAGCTCTTCTCGTTAAGGAGCTCTGCCTTGAAAACGAACGTGTTGCGCATCGACTGCTGTCTAATCAAGCCCTCCGTGTCCTTTTATGGGAGGGTGAGGGATTATTATCTTCATACAGGTGGGGGAAACTGGGACACGGAGATCAAGTTTCTCGGGCAAAGTTGCCAAGGAATTAATACATAAGAAGCGGCCGGCTCCGAGCTGTGTGTTCCCGGAGCTCGGTCTCACCCCACTGGACCGGAAGGATTTTTGAAATCCTGACTGTTTCGTGCCGAATGCTCCGTCTAGTTCCTGACAACCAACACTTGGTGGCAGGAGACAGGCTTCCAAGCTTGTCAATATATCTCTTATTAGTCTCCACTGGCCATTTTAGCGTCTGCTATTCCCAAATCACTTGGGAATGTAAATATATATATATAAAAAAGTATACATGTAACATGTATGTATAGAGATATGTGTATATAGATCTGCTTTTTCATCAGTTTGCTTTCCTTAATACCATCTTTTATCCCAGCTGCCATCTCCTGGAAGCCAGAGGAGAACCACTTTGGCTTCTGCTCCAAAACAGGTTGGGAAAGGGGATGCAGAAACCCCAGGATTCTCCCAGCTCCCCTCCAGGGAATAAAGGAAGAGGAGGAAGCTGAGAAGGGGAAGAGTGGGGAAACAGGGGAGTCTGTCTGATGTGACCTGGATATCAAGCATCCAGAAGTGGAAACCGAAGCCCAGGAGATGCCCACAGCTGCCTTCAGCTTCCCGCCGTCCTCTGCTTCCACCAGAACTCAGACAGGATGGGTATTTCCCAGACCTTTGGCACCTGGAGATGGCCAGAGGTGACGTGACTCAGTGCTCTGGGCTGTTGCCCCTGCGGTTCTGCTGCTCTTTGCCTGTGCCTGGGGGCCCCCCTCTGCCCACCCTGCACCTCCTGTGAACAAGAGGGAAGTTCAAACCCAACAAAGCCTTAACCAGGACCCAGGCGGCCGGAGGGGACGGGAATGGGGACAGAGATGGGGACGTGGGCTGGAAGTCTCTGCTCGCCAGGGAGAGAGGAAAGATTAGCATCTGCTCAGGAGGATTTGGGGAGAAATGTGGCGATGCGCTTGTTTACCCCTCATTTGGCAGAGCTGAGAGACGGTACCCAAGGTCATGGAGCCATCGGCAAAGTGACAGGGTGGTGGCAAGGCCACCGCCAGCAGCACGGTCAACCCCAGCAGGCAGGTAGGCCAGGGATGCTCAGCGGTTGTGACCTGGTGACATTGAGAGTGGACAGAGGAGTGTCCCAGCCGGTGACAGCCCCGTGTGACGTCCTGCTACAGGGACTCATCTCCCAGAGATGAAGGAAACCACGAGTCAAAACCGACAGCAAAAGATTTCACATGGAAAGACACAAATTAACGTGGATGAGTCTGTAAAAAGCCTGCATTAAGTTGCCAAAGAGCCATAATTTCTCCTTCAAGAAAGTCCATCTGGCACAGACTCGGTGCAAAGACAGCGATTAGAACAAAAAAAAGCAAGATGTAACAAATAGAAATGAGGAGATGGAGGGATCAAGCGCAATTAATATGAATTAGTTTTATGAACTGCATGAAATACAGAAGGAAAAAAAGGTGACTTAAGACAGAAATTCCCAGCTGTCAGATTTAAGGACAATAAAAAAGGTATATTTAAAATTGTAGAGAAAAGAAATCCTAGTAACAGTCCAGGAGTTTTACTAGAATGAGACACTAATACTGTTCATAGTTTTGCAGAAAAAGCCCAAATTTTTGAATAAATACTTCTCATTGGAGTTGAAAAAGAATCTGGAATTATGTGCCAGAGTTGGATCATGATGATGTGCGATTTTCCCAGTTCATTAGTAACAGGTAACAGCTTGGCGAGTCTTTTAATTCCAGTCTCAAGTATTGCTATTTGAAGGCCTTTTCCTCTTTCTTTCTTTCTCAGATATTAATCCCAGGGGCAAGAAGTGTCTCTGAGGCTGATATAGCTAACATATAATAAGACTGAGTTTTTTCCTCTTTTTTTTCTTTTTTTTTTTTTTAGGGAAGTGGGTCTGTTCTTGCTGAGCTTTAATTTGAAAATCTGGCTGGAACTTGTTAAGTCAATAATTATTCTGGTGAATGTAGGTCAAACTATTTTCTATTTTCTTTCCTCTCCCCCTTGGGATGTAGAAGAGGATTTCAATACCCAAGTACTACAAGGATAGAACCACCACGTTTTCCATTAGTAAGAGACAACTCTCGGTCCTGAAGCAGAAAAACTTCAAGATAAATACGCTCTTATATGTTTAAGGGGGTTTTCCTATAGAGCAACGTCCCTCGAAGCGGGAAATGGCCAGAAATAAACCCGTCTTCTCAATACACCGCAGTTTTCAAAACAGTGGAAGATTTTCCCATCGTAGTTGGGATATCAGAGGGGCTGTAGCTTTCCACCTCCTGCAGAAATCGATCTCGCCTTATCCTGTTAAGGAGTTTGCCTTATTAGAGAAAAAAAAAAAGCACATCGACTTCTGCAGTTTCCTTCATCGGTGACTCCAAGAAATGCTTCTGCGCAGCGGGAACCATCAGCTGTATCAGAAAACTGTATTTATCCACCCACCTCCTCAGACAGAACCCTCTGGCATGAGTCACAACTGTTTATTCTCCCTTCTGGGCTTTGGGGGCTTTTCTTTGGGGTTTTTTTTTGCCTCCCCCTTAATGCAGTAGAAAGCTCCGAGACTGGAAACTGCTGGAGAAATAGGACTTTATCCCCCATAATTTTATTATTGTGAACTGCTTTTGGAAGATATAATTCCAGGATGTGTCCACTGCTACTTAAACAGCACAGGCCTATTTCTTCTTTATAGCAGAGTCCTTCTTTATAACGGAGTCCTTTAGCTCACTCCAGCAGTGTAAAAGTCGCCTCTGAGCGTGTGTAAATTCTATTTATAACCACCAAAAGCCTCTTAATGGTTGGCTTCTGCTTAAAAGGGGCCTTGCAGTACTTGAGAAGTTGTGCAGCTGCTCTCTGTGTCTGCTTTGAGTTTCAGATTCTGAAGGGCGTTGGCGACCTATGAAAATAAGACACGGGACAGATGTGAATTCCCCGGAGGGTCCAAGTCTGTTACGGCACTGGCCAAGCGGCGCTGCCTTCGGCAGTAACTGCTGTGTGTGGAGATCGAGTGGTCCATCATCACACAAGGTGGCAGCCACCACGGAGGTGTCACCAAAACGGTGGCCAGACATTCTCAACATCCGTAGCACAAGCGTAATTGTCCCGTTTCCTCATTTTCCCTCCCATTTGAAATTCTGGGGGCGAGGCCAGAAGGAGCATGATCTTTCCCGGGGTGATGAGGACCACAGAAGGTCCTGGTGGTGGACATCCAGGTTGCATGGTCCATACAGTTGACAATGTGTGACCAGATTTCCTCACGGTTCGTTTATCCGTAGCTAAATGACAAAGACCGGAGATACAGGACTTCTAGGGTTGTCCTCTGTCTCCTCAACACTTGGAAACCACCAGTACTCACCACAACCATCCTGATTTGTGACCTTGGGGACACCACATTCTGTCCTTCCAGTCTCATTAAGTGGAAAGAGAAGGTCTTGAATGTGCTGGAAGAGGATCCTGATTGAAAAACTACCATAAGACTTTCGGATGGGTTGGTTTGTTTTCTTTGTTTTTCTCAAGAAAAATTAGGACGGTGTGAAAATAATCTTTGGACCCCAGCTATCATAGATCTTCCCATCTCCAAAAAAGACCCACCACGATGCGGGGGGGGGGGAAGTGCGAAGCCAATTAACTGCAACTCCCTCACGGCGCCACAGAAGAACTTGAAAACTGAAATATTTTGGGGTTGCTTCATCTGACAAAAGGCCCGACTTCTTCTGTGGAAAAATCCACCGATAATATACATTTTGTCATTGTTTTCATCAAAAAGTGTCTCTGTGGAAAATCTTCAATTCATTCCCCACCCCCTGGTGTTGTTGAGGGCTGAGCTGGTCACGAGATGAAGGTGGTTTCCGCTTGTTGCTGATCTGAGCACTGCGAGGCTGAAAAACCAACTTCCTACCTTGCTTTTCTCCCCATTCTGCCTGGGTTCTGATTTCAAATGCATTTTTAGAATCTAGAAGGGCAACATGTGCTTTTTAGAAGCTAGAAGGGCATCGCCCGATGCTGAGCATCACGTCCATGTACAGGGCTCCTCGCCCTGAAGCTGCTGTGGGACCAGAGGAGATGGTTGTTGCTAAAACTGAGTCACTTTGCAGCTTTAAATGCAACAGATTTCGGAGAGTAGGGCAGGGCTGGAAGAGGAGACAGAGATTCTCTGTGCAACGGGGCACTGGTTAATGAAATATCTTTAAGGATTCTTAAAATAGCTTTTAAAGGGCCTACAGGGAAGCTGGGGGGGACTCTTGATGAGGGAGGGGAACGATGAGACGAGGGGGAAAGGTTTGAAAGGGGGGAGATTGAGCTGAGATGTGGGGAAGAACTTCTTTGGTGTGAGGGTGGTGAGAACCTGGCCCAGGTTGCCCAGAG
>JAOXJK010000016.1:1476392-1496364 GCA_025774025.1 Xenus cinereus | reverse complement strand
GCCTGGCCCAGGTTGCCCAGAGAAGCTGTGGCTGCCCCATCCCTGGAGGGGTTCAAGGCCAAGGTTGGAGGGGGCTTTGGAGCCCCCTGGGCTGGTGGGAGGTGGCCCTGCCCATGGAACGAGATGATCTTCAAGATCCCTTCCAACCCAAACCATTCCATGAGCCTATGATCCTCTGTGGATCCTCGCCGCGTCCCCCAGGTAGAGCTTCCACCTTGCTCCGCGCCGGCAGGAGTTATTTGTGATGCTGAGGTAATTCCCAAGGATTTAGGAGCTCGTTTTGTGCGCTCTGGCTCGTTAATTCCCCGAGTCAATCGCCGATTTAAAGCCACGTGTGGGGGATCTGGAAACTCGCAGGTTTTCTCGGCGGGAGCCGTTGGGGATCGCGGGGTCCCCACATCCAGGGACATGGTGACGCCGAGGGTGACAGGCGAAGGGACAAGCAGCGGGGGCAATGGGGGGGTCCGGGGGTCCTCTCCTGTCCCCTCCCCAGTGACAAAAGAGCTAAGGGGACTCTCCCCCTTCGTTAGGACCAGTGTCACTTGTGGTAGTAGCCAGGGAGTAGCCGTGGCCACTAAACCCCCCCCCCAGCAGAGCCCCCCCTTCCTCAGCGCGTAGCAGATAAAACAAACCCCCAAATCCTTCATTCCTGAGCTGTCTTCAAACTCCTTTGGTTGCAAATAAAAGGGAAAAAGCTGGAAACAAAAAAAGGATATTTTTTATTTATTTATTTCACACCTCTCAGAACCTTTCGCTGTTTCCCAAAGGAAAAGTTTCTCCAGAGTTTTGATTCCGAAAAAACAACCCTCGTCCCCCGTGTCCCCCCCCCAACAACTCAGCAAAACACGTTTGCGAAGTGTTTCCGTGCGGCCACACTCGTGTTTTTCTCTGAAAAAAAAGGAGCTTTGGTGCAGAAACTCTGTTTAGCTCCAGCCTCATCCCGTTTCAGCGTCGTGGGGGCATCACCTCCCTTTCCTGGCGAACCTTTACTGCAAAATAATCCTCATCCTCCACAAAAGAAGCCGCCGCCGCTTTGGATTTGGGGATGGAAAACGGGGAGGGATGCGATTCCCTCCGTGTTCTCCTGTTATTCCCGCTCCTGGAACAGACGGAAGCTGGGGCCGAAAGAAGAAATTACAAAGCTCTTCCCGCTTTGCCAGGAGCCCAGCGACGGCCCGAGAAATCCCCGTCGGCAGAAGCATCAGTCGCCCGCGTCGAGGGGAAGAGAGAGGCTTTGAACGGCCGAGATTCTCCCATTTTTGCCTCCGTGGGGGCCGGAACAATAAAAATCCGGCCATAAAAAGCCCTGGCTCCGGCAGAGGGATAAAGGAACCGGCTTCGGAGAGTCTTCCCGCCTCCTGCCAAGGGTTTCCCTTTCAGCTGGGTGATTTTTCCGGGAGAAAAACGCCCTGGGAAACCACTTCTTTGGCGGCCGGGGGGAAATTTTGTTCACGATGCCCTGAACCAGAGTCATGGGATGCTTTTCCTTCCAGATGGGAAAAGAGAATCTTCCTCAGACGTCAGAGGAAGGCCCCTGGGAACCGCTTCTCCCCCCCCCAAATCCAGGGAGTTACGTGCCCTCCCGCAGGAAAATTAATAATCCCGCATAAACGACGGGCTAAAATGATCTTGAGTGTGATCCGGGCGTCCACTGGGGCGGCAGAAACCTCGGAAAGGGGCAAAATCCAGGGGCTGAAAATTGAAGCAAGCCCCATTTTTAGCCACAGTGTGCACTTAAAAACCAAAAAAAATAAAAAAAAATGGAATTTGGGGAGGACAGGCAGCCTGGGAATTAATGTTTTTAACCAAAGATTGGGTATATTTTTAACATGGACTTTAACTTTTAGTTATAAATGAGGCGTAGGAACCGCCCAGTGAGGTTCTCTGGGTCCTCTCGGGTGGCCCAGACCTTTGTGGGAACCAAAAGCCCCAATTCCCTGCTCATCACTAAAGCCCATTCGTTTTATACCGAGCTCTTTCCGGCACGGAAAAATACCCCAGAGGTGTCTGAGGCCAGGATGTGTGGGACAGAATCAGGAGGATTCGGCCTCGGAGGCACCGGTGGGGAATTTTTCTTGACAATCTTCGGGTGAGAAATCGTGAGGCTGGAGAAATTTGGGCCAGAGAGCCCAATTTTGTCTCATTTTTGGGGGAACGATTCGCTTTGGCTGCAGGAAAGCAACAGGATTCCCAGCAGGAGGAGGCGGCTGAGGTGGGACAGCGTGGGGTACAAAGGTCCAAACGGGACCCAAACCCCCACATTCTGCCCCTTCTCTCGTTTAATTATGAGAAGAGAGAAGGGAAAAACGTTCGCAGAACGTCTGCTGGATCTGACTCTTCACCTGCGCTGCTTCGCACAGTTCCTCTACCTAAAATAAAAGGAAAATTGGGGAAAAAAAAAAAAAAAAATCCCCCTGAAGGGGTTGAGAGCCATTTCTCTGCTGGATTCACCCCGGGTTAGAGCTCTGCCTTCCCCCGAGCCGGGGCACGGGGAGCACTTTCTGGTCCAATTCCCGTGCCCAGGAGGGGGCCGACCGCCCTCCTCCCCCCGGCAATTCCCATTCCCTTGTTTCTTCCCGAATCCGAGGCTTTTTCTTACTGCTGGAATTGTTTTTATTGTTAAAATGAAACCACGACGCTTTCCCAAGTTGACAACGTGGGAGCAAAAACAGGGGCACGGAGTTGGTGTTTGTTTCTTAAGGTAAACGGAAGTTAATAAAGAAGATTAAGGATGTAATTATACCCCGGCAGCGTTTACGAAGGGAATATTGGGAATTATTTAAGGGACAAGAGGTTCAGTCGAAATGGATTATTTAATAGGACTCAAAATATACAGACAACTGAGCAAAGGGCTTCTGGTGCCCCATTACCTTCACCTTCCATCCTAAAAATCTGGGCCAGGGTCATTAGGCGTTCGTTAGGGGACTCATAACCCCGCATTTGGAGAAACCGGGTAATTACAGGGCTTTCCCAGCGCTCGGAGACCCGGTGCCTCCGCAGCCACCTCATTCCCGGGCTCTCCCGCAGCTTCCAATTCCAGTCCCGGAGCCGTGTCCCGTTCAAAGCCGAGGTTTGTGAGAAGAGGCCGAGGGTTTTGGGCGTGGAATGTCCCGTTCTGCTCCAAAGCAGCCGGTGGAAGGTCCGGATGGGCGAGACGGGGTTCCTCGGAGATTCACCGTCTGCTGCTCGACCTCGGCGCAACTTGAGAGCTCTCGGTGCTTCGGCCGCGGAAGCCTGAAGTTGTCACTTCCTCCAGGAAGCTGCCGGGAAAAGTCCAGGTTAGGAGAGCCGAGGGCCAACTTCTCCCCCAGGGGGACAGACAATAACCACAAGGGCTCTCTGAACGCCGCCGAGGAGTTCTCCACAGCATCAGAGCTCTGAAAACCGTTCTGTTTTCTCCCCTGGTGTCACCGAGATGGGGGGACGGTGACAAAGAGGAGAAGATTTGCCCACACCAGCGCGTGATCCCGCAAAAAACCCACCCAAAGCAGGGATCCCGGTCCCAACAGCGACGCTCCTTCCCCTCACTGGGCTCCCCTCAATCCCAGCAGCTCCCTCCCCAAGGAGGAGGCGGCAGGGACCGAGGTCCCTGAAGGGAGACGTTGCCAAAGGGACGCTCGGATCGGGACCCGTCTCCTCCCGTGGGACAGCAGCATCCTGAGAGCAAGGTGGCCGGATCACCCTCTGACTGACCCGTTCCAGCTGCTTCTGAGGGAAAACGTCCTCAAGACGGGGACGGGGACAGTCAGGGGACACTAATCCAAGAGGAAAGAGGAGACCGGCAGCCTTGGAGAACGCTCCCATTTCCCAGCCACAGATCCCTCCCGGCCAGGACGAATCCATCCGAGCGCAGAGCTTGGGGGGCTGCAACCACCTGCCCCCGGGGACCAGAATCTCCCAGCACGGACCATCCTCAAACCCTCCACCCCATCCGGGAGGTCTCCGCTCTCTCCCGGAGAAGGATAAAGCTCCCAGGGCCAGTTCCTCACGGGTTCAGCTCCGCGTCTGGTCACAAAGCCAGGAAGGCCAGGGCTCGGGTTTGTTTTTCTGCTCCCTCTCCGTTTTCCTGTGCGGATGATGAGGCAGGAAGAGGCAGGGTGGAACCCTCCTGCTGGGGCATCCTGGACATTTCACGGCCAAGGCTTCCTCGAGCCACCCGGGTCACCCAGTTCCTCGGCCTCACACCCTCAGCAAGACCTTCCCTCCCATCCGAAGGACGGGGAAACTGCTGGAGAGGGAACTTGTTGCTACTCCGACTAGATTCCGTGCCCCTAATCCCGACCCTCTGAGCTCTCCCTTTCACCTTTCACGTGGTTTTTTGGGGTTTTTTTTCCCCCCAGCTCTTGGTTGTAGCCGGGAACGGGAGACCCCATCCGCGTTCCCCACCCTCTCCCCAGGTGATATCAGGGAAGAGGCCGAGGAATAGGTGAAATACATGGATTTATCTGATGGAGGTGGAGGAAGGAAGCCCAAAAAACCTCTGGTTTTTACCTTGTAAAAAACCACTGGGAGTTTTTTTCAAGCTCTCCAGCAGAGCCCGTTGGCAGCTGCAGCCTGATTTATCGATAAGGAATCGCTCCGACTGCCCGGTTCACGTCAGGATATGAGCTCTGCTGTCAGATCCGACACCCGCCCCTGTTTCCCATCTCTACGGATCGAAATCCGTAAAGATCAACGGGGGACACGTTCCCCCTGACACGGAAACTTTAAAGAGGTGCCTCCTGTGGATGCTTCGGGACCCTCTTTTTCATCCCGACGTTTATTATTTTTTCACCCCCCACATTTTAAAGCGTCTACTGGACAACGCAGATGGTCTCTTAAACAGCCAAGCTCCCGTAAATATACGCCTCTAACAACATAACCAGCTCCGGGGGCTTGTTTGTCTCCCCCCTTGGAAAAAAACGGAATGGATATCCCTTAAGCCATCTTTCCCCCCCCTCCAAACACAGATGTTGAGCGCAATTTCGGTTGGGCTGCTAAGAACAATGAAAGCAGGGGATTAATGCGCTTACACGGGCCGCCCGGCGCATTAATATCCCAATCTCCTTGTTTATTGTGATATTATCAACCCTAATCCGGCAAGAAATAAGCACCGGTTCATTAAAGGAAGGCCAGTGGATTACCGGAGCAGTTCGGACAATAAAATCCTCCCCATCAGGAATAGCCAGGATCCTCACGCGCTTCGCTGGGATCATGGTTAACACTCGGTGGAAATTCTGCATTTTTGGGTGTTCCTGAGCCCGTGGGCTCGTTCCTCTGCTCAGGCTGCTCCTCCTCGGCCTGCGGGAGCCAAGCAGAGCCCTTGGAAAGGGCTCCACTGACCCCAAACTTCTCATTTTTAATATTATTATTACAAATGTGGCCTCTCCTCACTTAGTAAATCTTATTCAAGCCACTCGGGGAAGGCAAATCACTTGGGGCTGGGCTGGTTTCAGGATGGGACCCTCCACCATCCCCACCCCGGAGTTCCCAGGGAGGACTTTGGAACAGTCAGCCCTTAAAGAGCAACGCTTATTTTCTTAGTTTTTCCTTTTTTTTTCCCCCCACTTCCATTCTTTGAAATGCAAATTTTGAGCCAGCATCCCAGTTTTTCCGTAAATAATTCAGGGGCTGCGCCAAAGCGCGGTGGCGGTGGAAGCCCCGAGTAACGTTCCTCCCTTCCAGCACAAATCCAAGATGTGGCTCCGAATCCCAAACTCCCTGAAGCCGGACTGAGAGACCGTCCCCGCTCGGAGACCTCGGAGACAAAGGAGAGAGTTGCCCAACCTCACCAAAGAGGCCACCAGAAGAGCTGGGATGGCAACCTAAAGCCCAAACCCCCTCCTGCTCACCAGACGAGGAGGTACAGGGGGCGCAGGGCTGAATATGACGATATTTTATTTAACTTTGTTCTTTTTATCAGTCAAAAAGCAGCTTCTCCGTCCGCGGGGTTTTTTTTTTTCCTTGCTATTTCTAGGCCTGGCTAAAGCAGGATTTAGTTCAAAGGCTACTTTGTGAAGCAGAAGGTTGAGGAAGCCGGGTAATTTGGGCAGGAATCGGTCGATATGTGGGCTAATACAGACTTGCCTTTGTAACCCACTTCATAAAAGCAATTTGCTGCTGGGCTAACGGCGGCTCAGCCCCTTTTCCAATCGCCTGGCGCTAAGCACGGGGCAAATTTCAGAGCGGGCACGATGAATTCGGAGGGTTTGGGCATTTTTTTTTCATGATAGGAGCCACTGGATTTCCTTAGAGCTTCTGGTGCACGCAGCTCTGGAGCCTGAGGAGCCCTCACGGGCGTGAAAAGGAAGGGCAAAAGTGCAAGGATTTTATAAATATCCCTCTGGGCTCCGAGGCAGCGGCAGCGCACGAATATGGCCTGGAAACCGAGGCGATTTTTAGCCGCCTCGCTACCCCAGAGCCCACCTGTCAGTAACTGGGATCATTGAAGTGCTCGACAGCTGTATTTCTGACATACAACCCCGGCGGTGGTAATAGTGTGTGTTTCCTGCACCCCAGGAGGCTGCTCGGGCACCCGAAGCTCTTAGTCACCTCCAAAAATGTCCTCCCGGCGTTAATTTTTCCTTCCAGTTGCGGGACTGGACTTCCTTTGCGTTTCCACGGGGTAGCATCGCTCTCGTCCCACCCCAGCTCGGAGCAGGGGGCTCCTTCCTCAAAGCTCAGAGCAGCTGATGGAAAAGGCCGGGGACTCTCCCAGGACTGATATTTCACGGCCTTTCCTGCTGCGACACATGGGAGAGACGGGGGGGTCGCCTGTCACATTCCTGCCGTGCCACCCACAGCCCCACCTCGACGGCTGGGACAAGTTTTGGGCCCCTCGTGACAAAAAAAAAAAGGCATTGAGGGGTTGGAGCGGGTCCAGAGAAGGGCAACGGAGCTGGTGAGGGGTCTGGAGACCAAGGAGAAGGGTCTGGAGACCAAGGAGAAGGGTCTGGAGAACTTGTGAGGAGCAGCTGAGGGAGCTGGGGGGGTTCAGCCTGGAGAAAAGGAGGCTGAGGAGAGACCTTCTCGCTCCCTCCAACTCCCTGAAAGGAGGGGGTAGCCAGGGGGGGGTCGGTCTCTTCTCCCAAGGAACAGGCCAGGGGATAAGAGGAAATGGCCTCACGTTGCTCCAGGGGAGGTTTAGGATGGATTTTGGGGAAAAATTTCTTCACGGAAAGGGTTGTGAAGCCTTGGAAGGGGCTGCCCAGGGACGTGGTGGAGTCCCCATCCCTGGAGGGATTTAAAAGCCGGGCAGACGTGGTGCTGAGGGACACGGGTCAGTGGTGGGTCTGTCAGTGTTGGGTTGATGGTTGGACTCGCTGATCTGAAAGGTCCCTCCCAACCTGGACCGCTCCGTGATTCTCCACAAAGGAGACTTATTTCCACCAGGCATCGGAGCCACGGTTCCCTTTTTTTGAGGTCAAAAAACTCACGTGGACTGGGAAGCGTTCTCCTCGAACCAGCGAGCGTGGCGGATGGCAGCCAGGGCGCTCTGCAGCACCTTGATGTCCACTGAAAGAGGCAGCAGAAATGCCCATTATTATTTTTTTTTTTCTTTTTCAACCAAAAAGGGGGAGTGAGCAGGTGTGGGGCAGTTGCCCCCCAAACCCCAGCAAAGGTTCCCACGTGGGGCAGATCGAGCCGAGCTCTTACGGTGCAGTTCGGGGTCCAGCTTGCGGAGGTTGGGGGGCACCGTGGTGATGAGGATCTTCACCGTAGCGTCGGCCGAGCTGATCTCAAAGCCGGTCTCGTTGGTCAGCATGGTCAGAACTGGGGGAGAAAGAAGAAGAATTCCTCATGGAGAAGCTGGAAAACCTTCCGGCATCCGGGAATGCGGGGAGAAACAACGGATCTCAACTGCGGCACCGTTCCCTCTGGAGAAACCCCAAAGCTCAAGGGGAAACCACCTCATCTCCAACCCCGTAGGACACAAGAGGACGTCCCACCTTCGCTGGGGTCCTGCGCTCTCAGGCTTTCCACGACTTTGTTCCCCAAAGCTGCCACAGCTTCCACTGGGGAGAAAAAGCAGAAGAAAAAAAAAAAAGGGGGCGGTGGGTTAAAGCGGGGGGCCCAGCGCCGTGGGGCAACCACGGACACACAGCCCTACTCACGGGTGGGTAAGATTTTCAGAATCACCACCAGATCGGCCACGTTGTGCCCCGTCGTCATGGTCCCTTTCTTGTAGGAACCCACTTGGCGAACCTCCTCGATTTGCTGTTTGAAAAAGCAAAGCGAAAACGAGTGAATTTAACCCAAATGCTCCATTTCTGGGGGTCACTGTCAATCTTTAACCCGCTTTGGGCCAGTTTTGGTGGCTACAACACCAGCATCCCCCATGCCGAAGCATCTCCGCACATAATTTGGGGGGTTTTTCACCCCAAATTCACCACTTCTGGGACTCACCACTTCAAACGTTCCTGGGGCTACAATTAAATTGTCGATGACGTTGTTTATTTTGGTCACCAGAGAAAGAATGGAAGCCTGAAAAAAAAAGGGAAACAGAGAGGGGTCAGTTGTCCGGTATGGCCTGAAATAATCTGATCACGAACAGCCTAACGCAAGATTTATAATAAATAGATAAAAAAAACCAAATTTAAAAATCACTGTTTAAGAAACTCTGCCCATATTTCTACTGCAATGCTTATTTTCAGAGAGAAATCATTATTTTTTAGGGTAGTAATAGCTACTCCTGGCTGTGCTCTCTGAAGGACAGTCTGTCTGTGGGTTCTCTAAAAGCTGCAGAAACGTCCAGATAAAAGAATTGAAGGCAATTTTGGGCACAAAACCTGTTCAGCAGCGGTCGGGGCGAGATCCTGGTTTCTCTTCAGCAAGGCTTCGCTGAAGGCAGTCTCATCGGCGGCAGGTTTTACGCGGGGAAAAGCCATTTCGCACTGAAACGGGATGAGAAATCAGACTGCGACGCCCGAGGAAACGAAAAAAGACTTTGGTTCAAGCCACTCATCAGCAAAATTTATATTTTTATATTTTTAATTCTCCAGCGCTTGTTTCCTTTGCATTTTCCCATTGTCCTTTTTGCTTCTTGTTTTTTTATCATTTCATTTTCGCGTTATCCCGTCCTTCCCCTTCACTCTCATCGTGCAGAGGAGCTGCCATTGTGCTCCCCCCTTGCAACTATGGGGTGTAAGACAGGGCAAATCTAATTAAGAATGGCTTAATCAAGAGGGCTTTTTATTAATTATATCACAGTCCCTTGAGAATAACTCCCTTTGTTGCCAGATGGCGGGAGCTTTTCGGTTGCTGTGAAGGGATTCAAGAGCAAGAGTAAATTAAACTGTTTGCCTTGGAAGTCAGGCATCTGTAAAGGGCCAACGCTCAGTGGGAGGAGGAAATTATTTCCTCCTCCCACTATAAAAAGGTGGGAAACGTGTCCAAAAAAAAGGGGACCAACAGGGGAAAAGAGCCTGGAGAACTTCTGCCATCGGAGAAATCTGGAGTTGGGTCAGAGCTGACAGAATTGAGGGGCTGGGTGAGTGGGGGTACCTTAAGAAGCAGATAAAAATGCCTCGATCGAGGGGGGGGGTTATTTGTTGTGATTATTACTCAACTGCATCCTAGTCATCCCGTGGGACACAAGCGCTCCAAAGAGAGACAGTAAGATCTATTTTGGGTTAGTTACTGAACCGACAGCGTTTTCAGCGAGCTCCTTTACTCCGGCTACGCTAAGAGAAGTCAAACCATCACAGCCAGAAAACAAGGTGGTTTTTTGTTTTGGTTTTTTTTTTTTAAGCTGCATCTTTAAACAAGGGAAAGTCCCGCAGCTGTCGCCTGCCAACAGCTCCTCGTAGGAGAGGGTTACTCACGACATAGAAATCAAAGGGGATGTGCGGCACAAAGGGCCGGAACCTAAAGGGGGGAGAAAGAAGAGGGAAAAAAAAAAAAAAATAAATCACAACTTTATTCTCTGGAGGGCTTTCTACCCGCTCACCGCCGCGCTCCTCCTCACCCAACGCCCCCCACTCCGTCGCCCTTCCGTGGAGAGGAGAGAAAGGCCCTACAGAAATAGAAAGGTTTCTTCATAACCCCCCCGCCCCCTAACGCTAAATAACCCCCCCACACACACACACCCCGGTGCCATCGGCAGTGGCCGGGCACCGAGGGGCTTCCCCACAGAGCTGAGACCCAGCCCGGAGGGGCCGGTACCCCCCTCCCTCCCCTCCACCTCCGGCACCGGGCCGCGGCACCTGAAGGGCAGGTGTGACGTTGGCGAGTGGGATCTCCGGGTGGTGGCCCCTCAGCCCTGCCCTGGCTCGGCACGCCTCGTTCCGGGCTCTCTGAGGGGCTCGCCCAAGGCCAGCAGAGCCCTCACGACACCCCTCTGAGCAGGGTGCGGCTGTCCTCGGCTTCGGGAGGCCCAACGGGCAAGCTCGGGGTTGTGGGACTGGAGATGCTGGTGCCTCCGCTAGCCACCGGAGCCAGCCCCAACACCAGGCTCTTCTCCCACCCAAAGGAGCCCCAACACCAGCCTCATCTCCCACCAAGGGAGCCCCAACACCAGCCTCATCTCCCACCCAATAGAGCCCCAACACCAACCTCATCTCCCACCCAATGGAGCCCCAACACCAGCCTCTTCTCCCACCCAAGGGAGCCCCAACACCAGCCTCTTCTCCCACCCAAAGGAGTCCCAACACCAGCCTCATCTCCCACCCAAAGGAGCCCCAACAGCAGCCTCTTCTCACACCCAAGGGAGCCCCAACACCAGCCTCTTCTCTCACCCTAGCGAGCCCAGACACCAGCCTCTTCTGCCTCACTCTGCACTGAGATTCAGGTATCAGGTTGATGTCCATCTCCACATGGTGGGCCTCAGGTCCTCTTGCAGAGCAGTACTTAAAGGCAATTGATAGGATGGAGTTAATCTATCAGAAGATCTGACCATGCAATAGGACCCCAAAATGGGTGCTGTGAAAGGACGTGCTACTTTATCGGTTCTTTTCAGCTGTAGGTAACTAGAAAATGCCTTAAGAGCAGTAAGTGCAGAGAGCAATGGCCCCATTTTATTCCCGTTGAGAGGGAGACTGGGTATCATGGTAATGGATCTGAGTATTTGTCAATGGAAAAGCTTTTTCAAGAGTGCCCTCAGCTCCTGCAGAAGTCAGTAGGGCTTTGCACTGGTTCTCTGGCTCCAGCTGGCACGAGCTGCTAAGGAAAGACTACAGGAAGACAGCAAGTTCATAGTGCTGCTTCCCCAGGCTCATATTCCAGCTGGAAAGGCATCTTTACGTTTAGATGCTGTAAGTTTGGGTTTGAGTATTGTTTCTCAATCACCTGCAGGAGCTTCCCTTGGTGTCTTCAGTGCTGTCATTAAGCATTTTGGCTCAGAACGTAACCTTAATAAAGCCTGGTGGCGGGGAAACCATAGGTCCAGTACACCAGTTGCTGGGGGCAGTCCTACAGCAGCGTCACTTCGTGGGCTTACTCCTGGCCTCCTTACTGCGAGGCTGAGGAGCCAGGGAGGCAGCAGGGCCATGAGGAGGGAAGGAAAACAGCATTTCTTCTTTTCCCTCCTCTTTCTGAAGAGCAGTAGGACTTTTTTTACTATTTAATTAATAGTATTATTGCCTTCTTTAATCAACATTTGACTTCTTCCCTGGCAAATACATTGTGCCCCACGGTGCTTTCAAGGTGTGATTATCTTCAAAGGCTTCCAAGCTGGCTGAGGCTGCAGCATCTGTGTTTTATTGGAGTGCTCTTGGTATCTCCTTGGAGCTGAGCACCACACCCTTGCAGCACGCCATGTCCCTCGGATGCCAGGCAGGAGGATGGAGAGAGCAGCAGCCACTTCCAGGGGGCTTCAAGAGCTGCTATAAGTAATAGAAATCCTTTATAAATAACAATTATGGACTTCCACCAGCTTGTCCTGTCACTGAGTGATGTTTTATTATTGATTTAACTGAGCCATAGCTTAAGTTTTTATGAATATTATTCACTCCTTTCTGAACTACATCTGCTTACTAGAGAGGCCGCTCTATGAGCTATCTGTAGAGCATCTCTATACTGCTATAAGGAAGTAGGATAATTTACTTCTTTATACAAGCCTGCCATCTAGGCAAATCTTTGTTATAAGTTACTATAAAAAGGTTAGTGTTTGCTTTAGTCCCTCTTTAAGCTCGGTTCTACCGTTCATTTATACATGTGTATTTATCTGAACAGTCAGTACTTCACTATTTATAGAGAAGAAAAGTAGTCCCTGTTCCTACCACGTGTCTTCTGACCTGATTGAAGATGCAGTTTAGGCCAATACACTGGGCCTGGCTGACTGCTGCATTACAGCCTCTCAATTTTATTCTGGTAATCTAAAGGGAATAAAAAAGCTAATAAGTGGAATCTTTCCTTCTCCTCTCTCCTCACCTCTCCCAAAATAGTGTCTGGGCACCGGAGGCTGCAGAATAGCCTGGTGCTACATCGTCATCTTTACATCCCAGGCAGAGGGTGCCTCTGTGGGAAAGAGCTGCTACACTGCTGGACTTCGATTTTTCAGGTTTTTTCCTATTGGAACAAGCCCCATTGGCAGCCACTGCAACCCGTAGGCTGCTCTGGTTTACACCACAGGCTGACCAAACACACAGCTGCCTTTGGAAATAAGATATTATAGAAGTGTCTGAAAAACACTTCCCAGGGAAGGCCTGGGAAAGACCTCAAGAAGTTGGGTGCAGCAGCAGCACAACGTGGCTCGCACTGAGTTTGTGACAGAAGGTGCTTATCTTGCAAGTCTCTCTACACTCATCGATAGCACTGTCACCTCCAGCTACAAGGGATGTGCCCACGGCTGCATTAACCTCCACGACCCGGGTGGAAGGAGGTTCATTGTACTGCAGATTGTGCAGGTGCAGAATAAGGACCAGTCCCTGTCCCAAAGCACTGGAATTCCCAGCAAACAAGGAGTCTGACGGGGAGATCAAATGTCCAGGCAGAAGAATAACAGCAGGTCACGGGGCTAAAGGAAAGCCAGATTTCTGAATCCAGAGCCGTTGAATTAGGTCACCTGCTCTACTGAAATACCTTTTGCCTGACACCCTGAGCCCACAGCTATCACAGCTTGGAGCAGAACTGCTTTAGATCCCTGCTTCAAAACAAAGATCCCACCATCCCCAGAGGAGCTGAACTGAAATCAAGCTCTTTCTGCCAGGCTCTGATGTAAGGGAGATTTTTGACAGAGTTCCCAAACATGAACAGTCTTGCTGCATCTTGCTGCAGAGGAGGCTTCTGTTCCAGACTGATCATAGCCAGATCCAGATATCCCATGTGGCTTCCCCCTGAAAGGCAGTTTTCCCTGCGCACGATGTAAGGGAAAGAAATAATTTTGGTTATTGTTTAGATATTGATGTGACAGGTAGCTTATAAGTAAAGGTGTGCAGGACTGCTCGGTGAACTCTGCCTGATTAACTTGTCACAGGCTGGCTGAAATCTGGTGTGCACAGCTGCGTGGACTCGATGATCCCAAGGGTCTTTTCCAACCTAGATGATTCTATGATTCTATGCACATATATTCTCAGGCACACGTGTGGCTCGTGAATTCCTGGCTGCTTTGCATCAAAGAGACCATAGAAGTAGTCGTCAGGCACCGGCCCCCAAGGTTATCACATTTGCTCTTTGCTAAACCTTACTTTGAGATGCACAGGGAGAGGTTCACAAGTAGGTCACGTAGGGTTTCTTAACCCCCTTCTTCACTCAGATGGATTCTGCTCCCCGGTGAGGACTTTCTTTCCCAGAAAGGCAAAAATTGCAGCCAGGCCAGTTCTTCGTCCCTGCTCCAGGGAGCTGTGTGCCCCTGCTGTAACACCTGCAGCTTTCTCACTTGGGATCAGGATTTCTGCTGTGATTTTTAATGCCAGCAGGAAAGATCTGTGGACTTTTGCAAGAGGACACTGCAGGTCTGAACCTGTGTCCTTTACACAGCTAATGGTGCTATTGCCTGCCAACAGAAAGTGTGGGGTTGAGCCCTTTCCTACAAATCCTGAGACCACTGGTTCACTGGTTCTGGGTATCAGCATGAGCTGGATCATCATCAAATGCAAAGATTATCCTCCTTCTGAATATGCACCTTTCTAAGTGCTGTTTTGAAAATATTTGAATTTTTTTTTTTTGGCGTTTCTTGTTGATTGCTTGATTTTTAAATGACTAGGTATTTGTCAAGAGTACGGATGTTTATCTTAATTTTAGCTAGACTGGTGTAACGACATTGCTGAACTGAGTTTGGACCAGCAAAAGCAATCTGCCCCTCCTCTGCCGAAGCATCAATCTTTCGCTCGGCCCAATATCTCGGTTGTGCCGGTTGCCAACATTCCCATCTCCTGTACAGCCGGGAACAGGCCCCAACCCTGCCTAGTCAACTGGAAAACAATAAGACCATTCATGTGCGTGGTTATTCACTTGCATAAATGTTTGCAGAGATACAGTCCGACCCGGGCAGGCCTCTGTCATTTGGATGGTTCTACAACACAGATTTTAACAAGACTAGTATTTTTAACCCATTTTTAACCAGCTATAGGCACAGATTATTAGCTGGAGTGTAGTAGGATTGCGTAAAATGGCTTCAGCTTGGTCTCCTTGTTTTATACCAGCTGGAGAGTTTTTCCTGCATTTTTTTTTACCCACAACATAGTACTGTGTACCAACGTGACATTTAATTTTACTCCTATGGCATTTACTAAAACAAAACCCTATATGCGTTAACACTTCTTTTCAGAATACGCAGCATGGCCTTCTCCAGTCATTCTCTTTTATTCCCCTGCTATGCCACAGAAATTATTTTCTTTTTATTACGTAGCCTGAACTGTAGAGCTATTTTTAATTTATGACCCTCATAACTTGGGGGGGGCAGGAAGAAATATCAGCGCAATAAAAGAGTGGAGCTGGTATAGTGTGAATGTTGTCAGAATGTCTCATCTAGGATTTGTGTGGTATAAAACTTCACTGAAAGAATTAAAAACATACGCTTAACTGATCTCATATTTGGCATTTTTAATTAGTAAAAGCTCAGCAATGATGATGTCGTGCTGTCTGATGAGATTAGGTCAGATGATACATGGTTGCATGGTGTGGCATCTTAAATAGGAATCACCTTATGGCAAGTTGGAGCTATTTCGATATCACATTTAAAGAAATAGCTTCTCAGGGAAAGTTGATTGGTTTCATAAGCGAAGCAGCAGGGTTTTGAGGACTCCTGTGTGGGAGAATGGGAACAACAGGCCGCTTGAGATCATCTCTGTTTCAGGTTTTTTTTTTCCCCCTCTTATTTGTTCAATTAATTTTTGCGGATGTGCGTATTTCTGATGAGAAAGGTTGCAAGCCTACTTAGAAAAATGATTTCATGGGGCCTGGAGAGCCCAGTGCAACATGCATGGCCAGAGGGCTGTACTTTGCCCTCCAAATTCCTTCTCCCATTCCTCTGTGGTTGTTGTTATAATGCTAAGGCAAGAATATTTGGTTGAATACCAGAGATGAAAGATTTCCTTAAGCAGTTTAGCTCCAGTAACCACCTCTGTTTTTCTTCTCCTTCCTTTTCCCTGGTACTCCACTCATGCACTTGTGCATTTTCCGACCCAGCTCAAGGTTTATTTTGGGACTACATTCACTGCAGACTCTGCTTCACGCAGCTGATCCTCTACTACCCTGTCCCAAGGGTTTGCTTGTTCAGAAGATGTTCTATGGAACTTCTCCCCATTGGACCAATTTCAGGCCTTTCTAGGAAAATCCTCCGGATACTTAGTTCACTGGGGCCATTTGATTGATATTCATGAAGAGGATGAAAATCTCAATTTGAATTAAAACACTAGTTTACACTAAAGAAAACTGAGATTTTCATTCAGGATGAGCTTGCTGATTTATGAACTGCACAAGGTTGCTTCTTGCCTAAGAGAATTATTAAGAGAAGACTTAGAAACTTAGCAACGGGTGAATGAGAACTTATGAAAAAGACACTGTTTCCTGCATGTTTTGATCAAATTACTGTCTTTTACTGGAAGTCCAAGACTGCTGAACTTTCTTTGCTGGCATTATAAATAAGGCAAATAAGGAAGGGAGATTTTAAGATACAATAAACAATTGTATCTCTAGAGGAGTCATTAGTATTGTCTCTGTAGCCAAGTGTTTGCTCTAGATCATACCATTGTGGTTTAATGAAAATGTTAGTTCTGCTTGAAACTATCTTCTTGGTTTCTTGCATTCTATTGCATTGTAATTTTTGCCTGCAGGATGAAAAGCTTAGATGAAATACGTAACAGATACATTTAGAAAAAAAAAATCATAGTTCCCTTTAAACCGAAGGATATGTCTACAGTAACATCCAATGTAGAGGTGAAGGCCTTACAGGAAGAGAAGGTTCATCATTTGCTAGCCTGCAGAGAATAATATACTAAGTCACTTGGAGATTCACCTATTTTCTGCCCTGGGAAATTAAAACCCTATTCCGCTATGTTGATTTTCAGTGATGCTCTTCCTTCACTTGAGAATGGTGGGGAAGAACGTTATGACTATGGATGAAAAGGTCAGCAGCATCAGGATGAGCCAGCCTGCTTTGATGGGGTCAACTGTAGGGGCAGCTTTAGTAATTTATAGCATACAAGCCATAGGTTGGGGATTTTTAAGCTTGCCAGGCATTTTATGAGAAGTCATCAGAGCAATATTTATTTGTTTTGGGGAAACAGTTGGATTAGCAGCACCATAGGAGAATAAAAGCCACCAGAAGGAGACCGGCAGAGCACTATTTTCAAGATGTAGGCATTAGATTCGTTACATGCCAATTCTTAAAAGCTTCAGGATACTTTGGGATAATCTTTAGTCAGCAGGTGCATGAACTCCCATGTGTTCCACATTCATTAAACCATCTTAAAACCCTGCAAAATATGTGTGTTAGCTAACTGTGCACACACGCTTGGGGCTGTCCTTCTCGCCATAGATTTTATAAGCAGAAGCTCCATCCATTTCAGGTAAACAGAGCGATCCCTACTGAGAAAAGTTCTCAGGCAAGCTGAGCATGGATCATTGTATCATTTCAACACTCCTGGCAAGTCTTAAGTTCCAGGGTATTTCCACGCTAGTGAAATTAATTCCCGAAAACAAGTTGTGGGTAGGTGAGATAGCTGATTGAGGAAAGTGAAGGGACATCTGAAGAAGAATCAGAGGTACCACAGTGTTGGTTATCTGCCGAGCACAAAGCAACTGTGTACTTCCTACACACACAGGCTGCTTTGATTAAATCGTCCAGAAGAGGCTTAGAATATGTCTCACCTCCAGTGAATTTAACTATCTTGCAGTATTTTTTGAGGTGAATGAAATTCTGGGCCCTTTCAATACCTCTACCTACAAGATAACAGCACCTCCCAACTGACGTTGTTAATATCAGCTTCAGTGTTTGGGGATGAATCGCATTTTTTGCAGGAAAAGCTTTAGCAGAAACAACTCTGAACCGCTTGCATCTGGCCACTGCAGGAAGAAGGACTCTGTTGTAGCTCGCTGGCCAGATCCAATATCAGAGGACGTAGGAGCTCACAGAGCAGGGTCCACTCATCAGCTTTAGCTGATGCCTCTCCTTCCCCTGGAGCACAGCAGATTTGTGCAGATTTCCTCTTTTTCAATGCCTTGTGTCCGTGCAACTGGTTCCAAAGAGAAAAGGAGGCAGATGATAACACCAACAAACAGTGCCTCTAGGAAAAAACAGTGTCTGTCACACCAGTCACTGCTTGTCACACCTGCCCAACAGCCGAGTACTTAGTGGCAAAAATGGATTACACTGCTAAATCTCACTGAGGGACTGTAGCCATCCTTTTCACACTGGGATGTGCAGAAAAGCTTCTGCATCCCATCACAAGGCAGAGCCTTCTCCATGGCACATCACCATCTCAGTCATGTCTAGCTTCCTTTTGCCTTTGCCACTGGCTGCTACAGGTCATGTTTCTTCTCTTGTGATCTTGAAGAACCATCCTAGAGCTTTCCGCCCACTCGCCATGGGTTGAATTTAAATACAGAGACATTCATTAGCGCTGTGTTTTGTCTTAATTTCTCGTTTATTCTCAAGGGTTATTTTCCCCACTCTACATTTTAACATTAGATGTTTCTCAGTACCTGGGCCTGCATATGCATCAGCTCAAACACACAGTGGAGAACAGAGGAGCCAGCACAGCAGAGAGAGGCCATGAAGAGGTTCTCCAAGTGCTGTTGCTGAGACTGGATGGTCAGGAAAAAGCAAGCATGAAAGAAAGTGCAAGAAGAGCGAGAAAAAAGCTGAGGACTGTACACCTAGGTGTTGCACAAGAGTGAGAAGTAGCAACACCAGGTGGGGAATGAGACTAGTCCCACTTTGCAGCTATGTTTCCTCCTGTCATCTCTGGTACCCAAGTAAAATGCAATCATTTTGAATCAGGGACTGTCTTTAATACTTACTTTGAACTATGCATTTTGCTTCTTGGCACTCCTCTAATACAAATGATCATTCAACAGAAGCTATTGTATACCTGGCATGGTTGAAAATCAGATCCCCTTGAGACCCTACATAAAGTGGAGATAACATCTTATTAGAATTTAACTATGAAGACAATAAAGCGGAGAGAGGAGAGAGATGGTGATATAGTTAAAGTTGATGACATGGTCTTTAATTTCTTTCTTTGATTGACTGGTAATAGCTGGAATAGAAAGAAACTGAGCTAGGTCTTTCACTCAAATGATCACATTTATAATAAGTCATCTTATTAACATGAGGAGAAGATGAATTGGAAATTCTCCAGTGTGTAGTTTGACTGGTCCTATGATCAGCCATAAGCTGATTGCTCGGGACACGTCTGGACAAGGAGAGGAGCTGAGGTTAACCGCGCTCTGCAGAGAGCTCGCTGTGCCCTTTCACAGTCAATTCAGCAAACTTTATGCAAATATCTTTTGCAAGCATTTGAAGGGAAGAAAAAAAAGCAATACAATACTGTCTTGGTGGCACAAAAGGATTTTTGAAATTTCCAGTTAATACTTGAAAGTCTTTTGAACTCTGACTAGTGCATTGACCAATTATTTGCCAGGTTTCATTGTTCCATCCTGCAGGATGAAAAGTCACACATACGTATGGCTTAGGTTTCCTCTCCCCTACAAATCAACCTTCGCAAACAGAAACAGGCACAATAGCTTCCAAAGAGATGACATTTCCTGCTTTAAAGCGAAAAAAGCCAGCAAACCAAACACCCAAAATAGCTATATTTTAAGCTATTCCTTAAAGAAAAGGGGGATGGAGTTGGAGCATGAGAGTGATTCTATCATTCCTAGTACGCCGCAGAGCCCCACGCACCACGAATAGGAGGAGAAGCACTCGTCTGGTGGGGCTAGAGGGCTCCCACCACACAAACCCTCTGAGCAGCAGGACCATGGCCCCTTCCCCGCTGCCCTGCTCACAGCGGCACGAAGCTTGAGCCCAAGAGCGTCCAGGAAGAGAGAAGTCTGCCTGATGTAACATAACCCACATGAAGGGATGTTGGCACCTTCAGAGCCTAATCATTAGATCAGGTCATAAACTGTAGACACCAACAGCAGCAGCAACGATGTCATTGGCCATCAGGCACTTCCTCATGGTGCACTTTTGGAGCTCTGAGCCATTTCTGTGCTGAGCTAATAGAGTTAAGACATTTTCTTCCGCCTCTGCGCTACAGCTGGTTAATTTTTTACATTTCAAGCACTTAGAGTGGATGGTGCATAGAAACCGGCTTTTAAAAACATGAAAGATGCCTGCTGTTGTAAAATAAATTGGAGAATGCCATTGGCTTAAGAAAAGTACTGAGCTGCCTTTCCGGCTGATTTAAAACTTGAATTGCGGCCATTTATAGCTTTAACAAAATCGATAAGACCATACGCTGCGTCAGTTATTGCCCGTTTCAATCTTTGAATTCATTTGGGCAGGCAGTAGCAAAGACACTAGAGAAGCTGCCCCATCCCTGGAGGGGTTCAAGGCCAGGCTGGATGGGGCTTTGAGCAACCTGCTCTAGTGGGAGGTGTCCCT
>JAOXJK010000016.1:1447606-1458019 GCA_025774025.1 Xenus cinereus | reverse complement strand
TCCAGGGATGGGGCAGCCACAGCTTCTCTGGGCAACCTGGGCCAGGCTCTCACCACCCTCACAGCAAAGAGTTTCTTTCTAGTATCTAATCTAAATCTCCCCTCTTTCAATTTAAAACCATTACCCCTCGTCCTGTGGCTCCCCTCCCTGATTAAGAGCCTCTCCCCATGTAGTCCTTCAACGTATGTTTATGTATTTAACTTAAAAAAATTGGGTTTTACCTTCTCCTGTCATTGATTTACTGTCAAACTTGTTGATAACTCTCAATGCTTGCTTTTACTGTCCCCTCTTTTTCTTGTCTAATAGAGCAGACATGGGATAAAAAATAGCATCTAAGTTTGTGGAAGTCTTGGGAGGGAGCGGGGAGTAGGTTTTGGGAGGGGAGTTGCTAAGGCAGTTCTTTCTAGGTTTTGGTTTCATCCTCTTCCCCCAGAAGCTATTTGGTTATCTCAGTAAATCAAAGGGATAGTAAATTTATGATGCTGTGTAATAAGTTTTTTTTTCTGAAAAATTCTTATAAGTTTTTAATAACGTGATGTTTCCTCTGCTTTTCATTTATGGTTTGACTGGCTGACGCTTTGTCATACCTCAGTACCTTTAACTTTTAGCTTGGGAACCTGCCGTGTGTGTTCTTGGTGAATTCCTCAGAGTAAAAACAGCGTGAAATTTTATCAAATAAAAACTATCACTTCTGTTTTGCATTATAAAGTGTGCAAACCAGACCCATAAAGCATTTACATGGCTCTGTCCACTCATTACTCTTGAGCCTGCATAATTCTGTATTGCAAAGTACTGCATTAAGATGGGAATTGGAAGATATAAAACTTTTTATTTGTAGTGATCTTCAAATTGAAAAAACTTTAAAAACAGTCAAACAGCTGCTTTTGAGTGCAAAGGTATCAGGGCCATTTAAGTCTTGGTTTGGGAATTACTCTTTTTTCCCTGGTGAGTAAGAACTGTGTAGCAAAGGTTCTTACTGCCTCCGTGGTAGCTTTATACCAACTCTTTTTCAATATTGTAAATGCTGAGTATGTGCTTCAGCATCTTTGTCAGGTTATCGAACTGACTATCAGAATCTAATTAACTTACAGCTATCGGATGATTCTTATGATCAGCTTTGCTGTAGGAGATGTTTAATGTCCTGCTTTGTCTGTGTCAGCTGCAACTAATACCCCAGCCATCGCCGCTGAATTTGAAGATTATTTTTTTCCATTTGCAACACACTACAAGGAGACATCCTGCCAGAAAGGGACAGCAGAAAACACCACTGATGCCCAAGTCCCAGGGCAGCCCGAGCTGCTACCTCCCTAAAACTCTTACAGAGGGGTGGCATCCTGCTCTGGGAAACAGGCTCGGGTTTGGTCATCCTGATCTTTGCAATGTCAGGAAATCCCACCAGTGACCCAGGCTAAGTCTACCAGCAAGACCATTGTACTGGAGCATTGTGTCCAGCTCTGGAGTCCTCCCCACAGGAAGGAAGTGGACCTATTAGAACAGGTCCAGCAGAGGGCCACGAAGATGCTCAGAAGGGTGGAGCACCTCTCCTATGAGGTCAGGCTGAGAGAGTTGGGGGGGTTCAGCCTGGAGAAGTGATGGCTCCAGGGAGACCTCAGAGCCCCTTCCAGTCCCTCAGGGGGCTCCAGGAGAGATGGGGAGGGACTCTAGGTTAGGGAGGGGAGCCATAGGACGAGGGGAGAAGAAGCCCCGAGAGAAGCCCTGAGAAACTGTGGTTGCCCCATCCCTGGAGGGGTTCAAGGCCAGGTTGGAGGGGGCTTGGAGCAACCTGGTCTGGTGGGAGGTGTAGGACTAGATGGTCTTTAAGGTCCCTTCTAACCCAACCGTTTCTGTGATTCTATGAAAATTTGAGGTCTCTGGACCCGTGTTTAGGTTTTGCAGATGGCCACCGTCCAAGAACAGTGGCTCCCTCTAAGCTCTGGACGTGTCTTTGCACACATAATGTGTAAACCGACACTTTCTGGGCTTTGTCACGGTTAAATCTCTTCCAGAACTCCAAATCCTGGAGCAACCAGCTGAAGGAGTGGTCCCACGCCTTGATTTCCTCCTTGTTTCTGCTACGCAGCCTTCATCCTTCATGATAAACTCCACTCTTATTGGTTTCTAGCCTGGATCTTTGATTTTTCTCTCGTCTGATGGTGACCACTCTTGATCCCTTCCCATCCAGGCAAGAACTGGGATCTGAGCGCAGCCCTGAGCGACTTCGAACAGCTACGGCAAGTGCACGCCGGGAACCTGCCCCATTCCTTCAACGAGGGCCGTGGCTACAAACCCCCCGAAAAAGAGGTGGCCCGGCCCGGGCGACCGCCGCTCCAGCGGCAGGATGACATCGTGCAAGGTCAGTATCACCAAAACCATTCCAAATCAATTAAATCTACCTTCTGGGACCCAAAATATTTATATGCTGGAGCAATCCAGTCACTTGCAACCCATCTTGGATTCAATGTTGAAGGTCTCTTCCAGTCTAGAAGGTCTAAACCTTGAAGGCCCCTTCCAGTCTAGGCAATTCTAGATGCCTTCTAGGTTCTAGAAGGTCCAGACCTTGAAGGCCCCTTCCAATCTAGGCAATTCTAGGTGCCTTCTAGGTTCTAGAAGGTCTAGATCTTGAAGGCCCCTTCCAATCTAGACTATGATTCCTTCTAGATCGCCTCCAATCTAGACAATTCCATGATGGTATGACAAATACTGGTTGAAGGCATCGATTTGGTAATTGCTTCTGGGAGATTTGCTGTTTCTGCGCCGTTTAGATGGTTTTTTTTCATCTTCCTTTCCTCAGAGAAGCGCCTCTCGCGAGGCATTTCCCACGCCAGCTCCACCATTGTCTCCTTGGCCCGTTCCCACGTCTCCAGCAACGGCGGCGGCAGCAGCAGCAGCGACCACCTCCTGGAGATGCCCATCTGCACCTTCCAGCTGCCCGACCTCACCGTCTACACCGAGGACTTCCGCAGCTTCATCGAGCGCGACCTCATCGAGCAGTCCATGCTGGTGGCACTGGAACAGGCCGGTGAGTGCCTGGTTTTTTTAACGCCAACATCGCGTTTTTTCGCAGCGATTCCACCGGGAAGGAGAAAGGAGCCCGTTGTTGAGGACACTTTTCTCCTGGGTGTTATTACCTCCCTTTTTAGAGTTGAGTCAGAGTCTTCGCCCGCAGACACCGAACGTAAATAAATCGTGGGTGACCTCACGGCTCACGCAGCTGAGTGGTAACACCCCAAAAAAATCCTCTTTATCTCCCCCTCTGCCCTTCCCCGTCCCCTGGGAGAAGGGGGAGAAGAAATTCCTGCCTGACACAGACCGTAGCTCATCACTACTTACAAATATTAGTGATTACAACCGTTTTAAATCGATGATGTATTTTATACATGACTTCCACGCGGGAAAACTCCTCTGCTGGGGAGGAACCACCTTCCAGGTTTTGTTTCCCGACGTTTTCGGAGGCTCTTTTCCTCCTGAAGAGTCGCTGGATGATCTGTAAGTGGGATTTAAGCAGGGAATAAATGGGACCCTCCCTCCTGGCAGGGAAAACCCAACGCCCGTCCCCAGGACGGGGCAAGGAGGACACCAGGCAAGACCTCAGGAGCTTTTCCACCCCTCCTTATTTCTTCCACCCCCAATAGAAAACTATTTTTCCAGCCGTAAGATATTATTCCGAACGTCAAATTTTCACCCTCTTTCTGCCGGAGCGTTCCCGTCATGAATATTCTCCCGGTTTGGAAATGAGCACTTGATCCCAGTGATCCCGTTGCAGATAAAAAAACCTCCCCGTGTCCATCGATCGGTGGAGGGTGTTGAGTTGCTTTTCTCGGGGGGCACAAATTCTGGCCCGGGGAAGGGGACGAGAGGTGGCAGCTCTTTTGTCCCCGAGGTTCCATGGGTGCCTCCTGGCAAGTTGAGACGACGTTAACGTGAAATAGTTGATTTTTTTTTTTAATTTTTTTTTTTAAATTTTTTTTTTTTTTTAGCAAGTGAGTTTTGAAGGCTGAAGTGTATCTGTGGGAAGTGGGGTTGTTATAAAGGGGTGTTTATCTTTATTTTAAGGGCCGTGCTGCGGGTATAAAGCGCCCCGAGCTTAATTTGAGGTTGGATTGTGAGCGCGGAGCGTGATCTACGCTGACTCCCGTTGTTAATTTAGCACACGCCGTCCTTAGAGGATTAAACAAACATTTTATAGACCGATAAACTTTGAGATAATCTTCTCCCTCCATCCGGAGGTCCCTTCACGCCCCCATGGCGGAGTAAGGGCGCTTTAAAGCGGCTGTAAATTGTAATGACGTCCTCTTGGAAGGCTTTTGGTGGGTTGGGGCTTGTGTGAAAAGCTCTTGGCGGAGCTGAAAATGTGCTCCTTGTCCCAATCTCAGCGTTCCCTGTCCCAAACCTGAACGGATTAAGCCTTGCCCGGTGTTTTGAAGACGCAGGGTGGGTTTTCTCGATGGAGGAGAATCTGGCGGCGCCTTGCCCGAGGCCATTAAATAAATAAAAATTGTGAAGAACCGAAAGAAATCCCTGGATTTGATGATTCCGGGGTCAGGGACGTGGTGGCAAACGCCCCTTCAGATGTCCCCCAGCTTCAAGAAACCTCCCGCTTCGCGCTTCAGACTGGTATTTAATAAACATCTTGAGGAGGATCGTGAGGAAGTGCTGGGTGGAGAGACCAGAGACCGAGGGCCACCAAAAAAGGGGGTTCCTCCTCCTCGGGGCGTAAACGTCCCGCGTCTCGGAGCGGACGGTCAAAGGGCGTTTTGGTGACGCACGGCCCGGCTTTGGAGAAGCTTTTTCCGGCGGCGCGTGAGCGGAGACATGTGCCTGCACGTCCCCCCCTGCTCTGTCTTACCTGCCTGGCATCCAGCTTGGGAATACTTTGGCCCGTAAGTCATCGGTTTCCCTAGCAGGAGAGATGAGCTCACGTCCAAAGGCAGGAGGAACCTTCTCAGAAGTCGGGCTGCAGGACGCTGCCGTGCCCCAGGACCGCTGCCACCGCGTCCTCGTCCCCTCCCGTGTGTAAATACGCTCAAACACGCTCTTTTTGCTGCCAGATCCCCCCCAAAAAATAGGTTTTCCACAGGTATTGTTCTCCTCAGAGATGAGATAAGGAGACTCCAGATGAATTATCTCATTTTTGGACACGTGAAATGAGCTCGTTTCAGCGCAGATGCTGCTTTTTATTTATTTTTTTTTTCTCACTCCTCTCCTTTTTTTGGTTTCTTTTTTATTTTAGCCCAGTTCCAGGGGGTGATGCTGCTCCCTGGTGGTTCAGGGGGTGCCCGTGGTCTGTGGTCACCCACGGTCGTGGTGGGGTGTCCGTGGTGGCTCTGGCCCCTCAGGATGAGGAGCAGGAGGCCAGGTCACCCCTGGGAACGAGGATGGACCTGGAATTACGGCACTGGATTCCCCGGTAGCCTTAGGGAAGCCATTTGGGTTTTTAATGAGTCAATCCTCATCTCCGGGCCAGGAGGAGCCCCGACTTTTCTTCCTTCCCATTCCCGTGACCTGTTTAGATGGTTCCTGTTGGAAGAAACGATGCCTTTTACCAACCCTACAGAAGAAAAGGACAGTATTTTACCCACCCTCCACCTTTGTGCGGGGGTTCTGCTGGGTCAAACCCACTGGTTCTGTAGCAAAACCAGCTGCGGGGCTGAACTGGACCCAGTAAAAGCCACGGCTCTGGCTGCAGAGGAACCCTCTTGATGGTCTCCAGAAGTTGAAGAGCTGTCACCGGCCTCGCTGCTGGAACGGGGACTCCGAGAAGGTCCCTCGTGCTCTCGAAAACCATTTATCTTCCTCTTTAGAGCTCTCAGGGCTCCCTCCTGATAACCACGTGCGGAGAAATATGTTGGTTGAAATATTTCCGAGGGGCCTCTTGGCCTCTCCGCCGCCTCCACGGGAGCAAAACGTTTGGAGAAGGCTTGGGAGAAGGCGGTTTCTTTTGGGCGAGGGATTTCTTCTTCTTGCCTAACTGGAAATCTCTACAAACCACTCCGGCTGCCCAACCGGGGCCGTGCGAGGCGTGATCCGTGCCCCCTCCCCCCGTGCAAAAGAGAAATCCCTCCCCACCGTGAAAAATTGAAATACCTCCCCGAGGTGTGTCCCCCGCTCCGTATCGCACCCAACTTTGGCTGGAGCAGAGGTTCCACAAGCTCCGAAGCACCCACCAACCCCTTCCCTGAGCAAGGATGTGAAAAAAAACCCAAACAAATAAAAAAAAGAGCAGCGAATTCTCCAGGAACGCTGTGAAAAAATAAAAATAAAAGAGCCGGGGGCCGCCCACGGAAGCGTTAGGTTTGGGTTGAGCTTTTTGTCCGGAGGCTGTTTTGCTGCTGGGTTGGCTCCGCTGGCCCCGGGCCACTTGGCTCAGGGTTGCCCCTTGGCCGTGCCAGGAGCTCTATTGAGGGAAAACAGGCGGCTTTTGCCGAGTCCAGGAGCTATTGTCCCCAGGACTAAACGCTTTTCAACTCCGGTCGGTTCCTTTCCCCACGCCCCAGAAAAGAAATCACAAGTTTTTCTGGTTTTTTGGGGTTTTTTTGGTTGGCTTTTTTTTTTTTTTTTTTTCCTGTTTATGGATGTTTAAAACCAAGTTTTCCCCATTTAGCTCTTCCACAGCTGCCGTCGCCGAGGTCGGGAAACAATTTCAAGAAATCCTGTGTTTGGGAAGCGGGGTCTTTGGCAGGGACCGAGCCAGGGAGAAACCAGTTGGAAGGCTGCTTTTTTTCTGCCGGAGCGATTTAAATATGACTTTTTGGAAGCCCCAGCAGCATCTACCAGCCAAAAAAAAAAAAAAAAAACCCAGCTTTTTTCACCCCGGAGAAAAACTCCCGGATAAAAATCCCAGCCAAGGGAGGCAGCGCCTGGATTTAGGGCAAGGAGTTCAAAGTCCTTAATTCAGCCCAACTCCCCGTCCCCGATCAATGTTTAACCTCCCGTCGCACTGGACTCGACTGCGACGTGTCTGTTAATTCTTTTTTTTTTTTTTTTTTTCCTTCCCAGCTTCTATTTTTAGACGCTCTCGACTCGAATTGCTCCAAGTGGCCTTATATTACCCAAAAAGCTGCTATTTTGATTTCCCTCCCTAAATTTTGCAATCGGCAAAATTCCCCGGTATTTTACCTAAAGCGGTGAGCGGGGAGAAAAGGACCCGGTATCAATAGGAGCGGTTTGGTTACAAGAAGAGATTAAAAAAAAAAAGGGGTTATTAAGTGGAAAAGTCGTTGGGCATCGTTTGGGACAGGGACTTAAGGAGGCGTTTTTGGGTCGATGGGTTTAAAATAAGGGTTCAAAAGCCTTGATGGGTTTGAAATAAGTAGAGAAGGGGGAGAATTGGAGAGGAGAGCCCTGGCGCGGGTTAAATTTTTGGCCAGGCTGGCTCTTCTTTCTAATTAATTCTAATTTGTGTGACCCTAACTCAGCCTGGCCCTTTCCGTGCGTCCCCATGAAGTTTTGCAGCTGCAATCTCCCCTTTTTGTTGCTTTATTACCACGTTGACCCCTTCCTCCTCCCAACCACGGGCTGGCTCTGGAAGCGCTCGTATATTTTGCCGTTTCCTTGCAAATTAAGCAGGTTTCCACCCTCGGGGGTGGTTTTTGGGGGGAGGAACACACCGATCCCATGCTGTGTAATGGGGGGACGACCCCCTTTTCACGCTCTCCGACGTTCCCACAGGTCGCCTGAACTGGTGGGCCAACGTGGATCCCAGTTGCCAACGGCTTCTTCCCCTGGCCACCACCGGGGACGGGAACTGCCTGCTCCACGCCGCCTCCCTGGGTAAGAGCTGGGCTTAATTAACGAAATAACGAAGCGGTTCACTTCGGATCCCCGAGACCGGGGGAGGAGGGGGGGCAGCCGTCCCCCTGGGAGACCCCCAGGACCATCTCTTGGAGCAGGACCCAGCGTTTCCCATCCCATCCCGCGGTATGGGAGCTCCCCAGCTCATCCCAGCCCCCCTGGAGCAGTCGGAGCTGGAGTTGAAGGAATGGGTTGAAGGAACCAGCTTGGGTGCTCCTAAAATATCTCTTCCCCCTTTCCCTTTGGCACCTTTCCTTGGATTTCTGAAGGAAACGTGAAATAACGGAGCCGCCCCTTCCCTCCTCTCCCACGTTGGAGTTTCAAGAGCCCGGATTTGATTTCCTCTGCTCAAGTGGGGCCGGAGTAAATTCTCCGAGGTTTCCAGACTCTTAAATCAGCCGCGTCGTGTGTTTCCTTCCTTATTTCTATTTCAGAGGCGGCAAAATCGCCGTCTCCTCTAACCCGGCCTCGTTTTCCCCTCACGTTTAACGTCAAGAAGCGGGTGATTTTTTTGCGGACAAATATTTCGCTGCGTCTGCGAGATGCTTGTTGAAGGCAGAGGCGGCGACGTTTCCCTCCAGCCGCGTGAAAACCCGCGGCGGGTGGAAAATTGGGGCTTAAACCGGGGATTTTTATCATTTAGATTGGAAAAACTCACGTTTTTCTGCCTCTGTTCCCCCAATTTACCCCCTTGGTCTGGTCGGTGGCGGGTTGTGGGACTCGATGGAGCGACACCGACCGGTGCTAACCCTCTGCTGCCTTTTCTTTTTTTTTTTCCCCCCCTTCGTTCAGGGATGTGGGGTTTCCACGATCGCGATCTCATGCTCCGTAAATCCCTTTACACCCTGATGGATAAAGGCCTGGAGAGGGAAGCCCTGAAGAGGAGGTGGCGCTGGCAGCAAACGCAGCAGAACAAGGAGGTAGGAACCTCTGAGCCGAAGGGGAGGGGAAAAAATCTCCATGAAATCTCCCTGTGGTTCTGCGAGATGCTCCCTCTGGTCATAAAATCTGCCTTGAATTTTGGGCAACTCACTGGCTCGTGTCGGTGGCCGTAATGAGTCGGCCACGTGGCATTGTAGGGCCATCACGAGATGTCTCCGTCCATCCAAACTCGGGGAAAATTCGCTTTATTACACGGTAGGGAATTTTTTTTATTAGAATTGCCCGATATCGATGGAAAACCGACGTCGCCTTCGGGCATTTGAGGTCCGAGATGGGCTTTTAAAGAGCAAAGCGTCGCGGTGGCCTCGGTCTCTCCAGCGAGATGAGCCCTGGAGCAAACTCCTCCACCAAAAAAAAAAGGCAATTTAGCAACTCACTGCATTAAAGACCCTTCAAAGCCGTGACTTGGGGGGGTCCCCCCAAAAGCAGGGGGGCTTTGTCGAGTTGGAAGGTTCCCCTTGGTGTCGAGAGGGTTTTGTGTGAGGGTTTTGTTTCCACCTGATGCTGAAGGATGTTGTTGACCTTCCATCTTCCTTTTTATTTTTGGAAGGGCATATCTTGACAGGTGGAAAAAATCAAATCAAATAGGTGTTTCCCTCTTCGAGGCAGAGTAGTTAATAAATAATCGGAGGTTTTATTGCTATTAAAAGGAGGCTTTTATGCTTCTCTTTAAACTGGGGGCTCCGGAATTAGCCGCCAGCAAAGTAGGGATCTTAAAAGGAGTTGAAAAAAAAAAAAGGAGCCGAAGGGTCTGAGCAGCCGATGTGGGATGTAGAGGGTGCAACGGGTCCAGGATTCCCGGGAACCGCCGAAGCTCTTGGCTGGAAGTGGAGGATTCCGAGCTTCTCCTTCCCCAATCAGCTGGGAAGGAGCAGCCCGGGGTGAGGGATGCTGCTTGGGATTTCTCCCCTTGCGTTTCTCCACCTTAAATACAGCAGGTCCGGGCTCAGTTTTCTGCACAGTTTGGTGTTTAAAGGTGTTTTAAGGTGTTTCTCATATTCCTTGGGATGAATTGTGGCTTCTGCTTGTAGACTCGTGGAACGGTTTGGGTTGGAAGGGGCTGGAAAAAGACCTCCCACCAGCCCAGGTGGCTCCAAGCCCCGTCCGACCTGGACCAGGGTCTCACCACCCTCAAAATAAAGAAGTTCTTCTCCATTCTCTTCCTTTTGGGGCTTGAAATATTTAACCCCCCCACCCCTCGAAAAGGCAAACTCTCATTTCAGGCAGATTTTCCTCCCAGCCCCGCCTCGAGACCACAGATTTGGAAACCCCCCACCTTTTTTTTTTCCATAATATATTGATTAAATTTGCCTAACTCCACGGAGGGAGGTTGCGGCTGGCCGCCCGTATAAAACGGCTTGCAGAGATTGGAAAATATTTACTTGGAAGGTTTTGAGGTTGGGTTTGTTTTGTTTTTTTTTTTCTTTTCTTTTTTTTTTTTAATTGCCTTTCCTCAGTCTGGCCTCGTTTACACGGAAGAGGAGTGGCAGAAGGAGTGGAACGAGCTGATCAAGCTGGCGTCCAGCGAACCCCGCGTCCACTACGGCACCAACGGGGGCGGCTGCGGGGGGTACGTAGAAGGGGGACACACACACACACACACACATAACACCCCCCCTAGGTGGAAAACACAGCGGATATCTTCCTTTTCTTCCTTAATATCGGGGTGATTCTCGGGGG
>JAOXJK010000016.1:1306398-1328377 GCA_025774025.1 Xenus cinereus | reverse complement strand
GAAATGACTAGTCCACCGGAGACCTCACCAGGTAAAATTAGTTAGGTTTTTTTTCAAGGTAAACATGCTGGTACCAGGAGCAAGGGCTCCCACAGGGCACTCGGGGGGAAGGCAGAGACCACACGATCCCTCCGGGAGACAGGACCACGCCGCACAGCGATGCGGGGGCTGCAGCTGAGCCAGGACAGCCCTCCCCGTCTTCAAACACTCTGACTTTTCTTTGGGAAAGAGAAAAACTTCCTTTCGTTTCACTGTCCCAGACTTCCCGGCTCAGAGCTACGCCTCGGGAGTGCAATACAAAAAAAAGAAAATAAAGACAGGCTGTAAGTGCGGTGCTGGCCCCGCCGTGTGACACCCTCCCCCTCACCGTGCTCGGGTCTCCTAACGACCAGAGCAACCCCCTCAAGGTCCCGAGCTGCCGCAGGGACCCCACCACGTAAACCGGCCACCGTTCCAGGGGCCCCGGGGAGCAGCTGAAGGGCTGGGCCGAGGTAACGGAAAGAGCAGCTTACGATTTGCCGCTGTACGTGTGTTAGTGTGTGTTAACGGAAGCCCTTGCCCAGCAGGAGGCGGCTGCAAAGTCCTACAGCATCTTGCCCCGTGTACCGTATGTCGGGGTGACGTAGAAAAGAGTTTCCAGTAGAAGAAATGGAAGACGTGGGGAAAGGTTTTTTCCGTGTTCCTGTACAAAAAGTCCTGACGGGACTCCATGGCTTCATTCTCATAAATAACAGGTCCTTAGTACATGTCCTTGTAGATCTCCTGCAGAAGCGGGTGCAGAGATGTCTCCGTCTCCGTCTTCTTGATCTTCTGCACCAGCTGGGCGTGCTCTGTCACCAGCTGCCGCAGGTCGGCCATCTTCTGCAGCAGCTTGGGGAAGAGGTACTGGGCATCCGGGTGGTTGGACTGGAGGTGAAACTCCAGCGCTCGCAGGATGTTGTCTTGGATCTCCTCCACCTGCTTCACGTTCATCAGGCCGGGGCGGTCTGTGGAGAAGAAGCAGGGTAGCCGTAGTGTTACGGTGTAGCCCTCCAAAGGACACGCTCCTCCTGGGGAAAGGGAGATGGGGACTGGAACCCACCCACCACCACCCTCGTCAACTTGACACGGGCAGAAGTGTGCCTGTGGACAACACATCTCTCAGCAGCACGTGAGGAGATGCCACTTCTATGCTCCTTGCTCTTGGCCCAAGCTTTCTAGGTGTCACCACCACAGAGAAGCTTTGGTTTTGGAACAGTTCTTCTCTCGTCCCCTTAAGTCACCCCTGGCTGATGGCAGGGCCTGCTGCCCCTCAGCTCCCCCAGCCCAGCCCCAACCAACCACCTCCAAGTCCAGGAGGACTCTGCTCGACATGGCCAAGAGCGCTTGCTCACCTCCGCACAGGATAATGGCAGCCACAAAGAGAGACAGGTCACTGTCATCCAGCTCCAGCGCGTTGAATTTCACAGCAAACTCAAACTTGGGCTCCATGATCTCATTGAAGGGCTTCCGCAGGCTACGCAGGAACTCACGGGTCACAAAGCCATTCCCGTTGGCCACCAAGAGCCCGTCCTTGTTCATGATAGAGGCCAGCATGGCGAAGATGGCCTCGTGCACCCCGTACTTCAGCAGAGTCACTTGGTCGTTCAAGTAGAGGCCTAAGAAGCTGGGGATGCTCTTGGCGAACTCCGTCAGCTCCCGCACGGTCTCCACCGTGGTGCACTGGCAGCGGTAGAAGACGTGCACCCCGATCTCCTTGTAGGGGGGGATGCCGTTCACCAGCTGTTTCCAGACCAGCCCCTTTTCCGCCTGCCACAAGGTGTCCATGTCGTGGATCACAAAAGGCTGCTTGAAAAAAGAAGCGAGCGGTGAGGAACCTGCCACGGGGACTCGAGGTACCAGCTCTGCCAAGGACACCTGCATTTTTCTGCCTGTCAGTGCCCGGGCAATTTCCATCCACCCACAACTGCACATGGAGCAACGGGGATTCTCCTAGAGAGGGGCAGGACGTGTCAAAGAGACCCAGGGCTCCTCCGGGAGCTGCTGCAGGTGGGACAGCTACAGCGGGAGGGAGATGTACAGCATCTCCCAAAGAACAGCCTCCCGTCTTATTTTACGGCCAACCCTGCCTGCCCTGGGGAGGGAACTTACTGGGGTGCTGCTGGCCTTCCCGGTCAAGATACCTCGCGCCTTCTTTTTGGTCATGTTGAAGTTTTTCAGGTAGGCGTTGTAGATGTGCTTGGAGAAAGCTTTCAGGTCGGCCACCTGGGGGTTCTGGCAGCTGATCTCGCTCGCCGTCAGCCCCGCCACCAGCTTCCTCTTCTCTGCCTCTGGCATGCGGCCGAAGCGGATCGCTGTGGTGAGGGGCAAAACCAGCGGGTCAGGACACTGGGGATGACCCCTGGAGACGTGTCCAGGGAGGCAGAGGCCTGCTCTGCCACCACAGAGATGGTGAACACCTGCAGCTACGCAACATGGTGCTCCTCCAGCATCAACACCGTGAACCAGCCATTACTTTCACCCTTTCCAACCCACCCTCACGCTAAGCTCCCATCCCCGCTCCTCTGGGCTCTCGCACAAGCCCCGATTCCCACATAAACACCTTGTTTTGGCCGGGAACAAGATGGGTTACACTTGAAACTTAAAAATCCCAGCACAGAAGAGCCATCTGTGCGTCCAGTTCCCATTGGATCAACCTGTAAGGGACAGCCAAGTGCCAACAGCCGGCCTGCACGGTGGGAATGAGCAGCCCCTTCTCGTGCAGAAGATGGGGATGAAGAGTCAAAGGCTCAAAGCGCTGGGTTAGAAAGATGATCCCCTGGCAAGAGGAGAGCCATGGGACAAAACAAGCTCTGTGCAAGCCCAGAAGGGCTGATGGCCCCGTGGCACCCAACCGGCCAGGCCTGAGGGCAGAGGTGACACTCACCGTTATGTGACATGCCCAGCGAGAGGCATTTCTGGAAGCGGCAGTACTGGCACTTGTTCCGGTTCTTCTTTTGAATCTTGCAGCTCCTCTCGCACTTCTCGTACTCCAGCTTCATGCGGATCGTCCGGCGGAAGAAACCCTGCAGGGAGGTGGCACAGAGGGGGACAAAGGAGCAGCAGCGTTAGCACCCGGAGCTTGGGACTAGGCTGGTTTATTATCCCCGGGACGGATAATAATAATAAACCTCCTCCAGGAGGTTCAGGTCCTGGAGGAGCCCTGGGTCTCTTTGACACAAGCAGAGCCCCTGTCCCAGGGAGAGGTGGGGCGGTGGGAGAAGGGAGTTGCAGAGGAGAAAGGGTGAGGGCAGCCCCCGGCGCGGTGGGGGACGCGGGGTGTGTGATACTGCAGGCAGCCGGCAGGGAGGGATGGAGGAACAAGCCGCCGGCTCGGCCCCAGCCGGCAGGAATGTCTGGCAGGACCTGGGCCACTAAGGCAGCCCCGCTGGCATCTGCCGCGGGGGGAAAGAATTCCAGAGGCACATCCAAGCTGTGGCCAGTGATCCCAGGGGGATAAACACACAGCTCACTGCTGCTCTGCAGCACAGAAAGCATCTTTAAAAGCAAAGCCGGAGTTCCCATGGGACTGGACGGATTTACCTTACAAAGTAAAGCATGACGGGGCAAGATTTGGGCCATACACATCTCAGCTGCCTCCCCCAGGACACTGTTTGCGTGCCCGCCTCTACGCCCCACGCTCTCTGGATGGGTTGCATTGATTATTTTTTAAAATCACCCAATCCCGCCTCCCTGCTCTGCTGCAAACAGGCTCGTCTGAAGAGATGGGGTGCTCCCTGGGGTCTAACCTCTGCTTGGCGCTGCTGAACCCGGCCCTCCCCAGGGGGCACGTACCTTGCAGCCCTCGCAGGCGTGCACGCCGTAGTGAAACCCCGAGGCTTTGTCTCCGCAGACCCTGCACTCCACGTTCAGCGCTCCCAAGGCCGCCTCCTCGCAGCCCATCTGCAGTTGGTCCGACAGGGAGGGAGAGGAGCTCTGCGAAAGGTCTGCAAACGCACAAAGGGAACGCGTCCTTTCATGCAGTAGCTGCAAGCCCGGCGTCGCCTCCAACTCCTCCAGCCACGGGGCCGATGAGGGATTTCCAGCACTGTCCCAGTCTGCCACTGGGACTGCATCTGGGCAGTTCACCTCTGAGATCAGGCACTGGCGGGAGGCAGATGCCAAGCACAGAGCCAAGAGTGCCCCCAGTGTGCCCGGCAGCTGAGACTCCACATCGGCGCTGATTTCTTCCCACTGGCATTCGTGTCTGGGCAGTGAAAACCAACCAGGACATTTTATCATCCCCAGTTGGCAGGCGGCTGGCACAGGGCTGCCCAGCTGGAACACCCGGGGCTCTTGGAGGAGCCTCTTCTGCAGCAACAAACCTTCTCCTCCAGCTTCTACAACCAGTTTGCACCCAGGACTTCAAGAAGCAGCCAAAGGACCATTCTCAGGTGCCCTGAGAGTCCTCCCCTTTTGGGGTACAACGTTACCTGCCCGTCCTTTTAATTTCCATCTCCCACCCCACTGCTGACAGCTGTGCAGCGATGGGCAGGGGAAGAAATAAGCCTCTCCGTAACTTGGGTCTCAATGCATTATTTCACAAAGGGAAGAGATTAAAACCAGCCAAACTCCAAGGTCTTCTGCCCTCTGCCTGGAGGACGTGGATGCCTGGGGGCTTCAGGGACACTCACCTGTGTAGCTGCTCGAAGGCAGCGAGCTGTCTGGTCCTCCACTTGGTTCCGAGGCTCCGCTTGCCACTGTCACTGCCTTTTCCTCTTCCTCCTCCTCTTCCCTGACCTCAGGTACTTCCTCCTGTAGTTGTTCCATAATTGATCACCCCTCAGTGCCAAGACTGCAATCCCTGTCATAGCTCTGGCATCATCCGCGTCTATCCGAGATGGACCCTACCAGGCTGGTGCTGCTAACCTGCGGGACAGGGGGGAACAGGGGAGTCAGCTCTGAGCACCCACACGGAGCACAGAAGCATGGAATCACGGAATCGTTTGGGTTGGAAGGCACCTTTCAGGTCATTGAGTCCAACCATCAACCCAACGCTACCCAAAGCACCACTGACCCGTGTCCCTCAGCACCACGTCTCCACGGCTTTTAGATACCTCCAGGGATGGTGACTCCACCACGTCCCTGGGCAGCCTCTTCCAAGGCTCGACAACCCTTTGGGTGTTCACCCAGCGCCCTGGACTGAAAACCCGCTCTCCTGTAGCACGTGTATGGACTCGTAACGACACATACACAAGGATTTACACATGCACACGCACCTCGCAACTTAAAATCCCCTTCAAAGCATATTTAGGATTCTTCCTTTCCTCATCTATGTTTAAAAGGACTGAATCCCTAAGTATTCGTAAATTAAAACTCCTAAGGGTTTAGTAAACTGAACCGATAGGAGAAAGGAGTTTCCTAAGGATATAAACGAGGTGGTCTTTAATGCTACACCACGGCTGTTGTAAAGAAACATGAAAGAGCACCAAGCTCCCATCTAAAACGCGTCTCAGTGTAACCACCCCCCTCCTGCTCCGCGTTCTCCCCTAATCCAGGGGTTCAAGCAGAGCTGGGGCCTTTCAAAGGACACTTTGCGCCCTGGTACAAACACTCTGTAGGACTCAAGGAAGCAAAAGCTCAGCAGAATCATATTTAACACCCAGTAGACAGAGCTCAGACCACAAACTAGCCCAGATGCCACCCAGGGACCTGGGCTCCCCCAGTTTGCAAGCCCCATAGCCATAACACTGCCCCAGTGTCCCCCAGAGCTGGTAGCACCCAGGGATGTCACGGTTGTAGCCAAGGCTGGGGTCTGACAGAGCCAACACCACCAGAAAGATGAAGGTAGGGTGGGCTTCACCCTCCACCCCGCCAAGGCAGAGCTGGGATCGGGGGCAGCAGCTCCGTGCCCGTGGGTGGGAGATGCCACGGGAGCAGGGCTCGGAGCAGCAGCAGGGGGTGGCTGAAAGCCCCCGGCCCGTGCGAGCTATCTGCAAGACCGATGGCTTCCTGCCATCCTTGGCGCTCACGCTCCTTCCCGTTACAGCGTTTGTGTTTATTTTCACTCCTGGTGTTGTAACCGGCCTTGGCTCCTCTGCCGAGAGCCGCTGGGTCCAACGTGTTGCTGTCGCTCCGCGCAGCTGCCGGGCAGAGCTCAGCCTCGGGGTCCAGCAGCGTCATCCCGACGGCCGCACAATCCAGCCACTGTCTTAATCCCGGGTTTCCTGTGGGAGGAACGGCCCCGTCCTCCCCCCTGCGCGTTTCCGCTCCTTGTTTGCCTCAGTCCATCCCAAATTGCCCACGAAAAAACCCAAGCCCTGTGAGCACGGCACGGCCGGTACCGTAACCATCGCAGAGTTGTCCCCACCTCCCTCCTGACCGTGCCCCATCTCGTCCCGGTGTCCAGCTCACGCTGCTCGTTTACCTCCAGGTCTTGATTCCTAAAGTGACTCTTGCTTGATTAATTAATATTTCAAGCCCAGCTTACGCAGAGTTGCATCCACTTCCTTAAAGGAGGTATTTTTTAAGTGGAAAAATATGTCAGAAAAGCCACTGAAATGCAGTTTCTAGCAGGAAAGCCTCAATTCACAGGCACCAGTTAAACTGATGCAGCGTTTTCAAGCCCACGTTAGAGTGAAGTGAGTGGTTCGCAGGGGACTCGCACAGTCTGTGACACGTGCCCAAGCCCGCGCTGTGGCACAGGGCTTGCTGGAGGAGGGCAGAGTCACCCAAGACTCATTTTCCCTCCTGCAGCAGACCCTCATGCCCAGCACTCTGAACCTGAGCCGCAGCCAGCTCCTTGGACCTGCTGGAGAGCTGTCAGCGCTGAGCAAGGTCAGAGCTCCCTGCGAGATTCAGCAAGACATGGAGATGCTGGGAGGGCTGGAGCCCCTCTGCTGGGAGGGGGGGCTGAGGGAGTTGGGGGGGTTCAGCCTGGAGAAGAGAAGGCTCCGGGGAGACCTTACTGTGGCCTTTCAGTTCTTATAAGAAAGATGAAAAGACTTTTTAGCAGGGCCTGTCGCGATAGGACAAGTGGGAATGGTTTTAAACTAAAACAGGGGAGATACAGACTAAATATAAGAAAGAAATTTGTCATGCTGAGGGTGGTGAGACACTGGCCCAGGTTGCCCAGAGAGGTGGTCGATGTCCCATCCCTGGAAATATGCCAGGTCAGGCTGGATGGGGCTCTGAGCCACCTCATCTAGCTTGAAGATGTCCCGGCTCATGACAAGGCAGGGTGTTGTGGTTTAACTCCAGCTGGCGGCTGGGACCACGCAGCCACTCACTCAGCTTCCCCTCCCCTCCCCTCCCCAAGAAGGGCAGGGAGGAAAGGAAGGGAGAAAAAAAAAAAGTGAGTTGAGATAAAGACAGTTTACTAGCACAGTATGAGATAAGGAAAATAATAATAATGATAATAATAACACAAGACACTCACCACCCAGTGAACTGGCACTGTCCTGAGCAGTGATCGCAAGTACCCACCCCTGGCCAAGCCCCATTTCTATTTCAAGCATGACGTCTGCAGTACGGAAAGTTCCATCCTTCTGTCTAGGTTTCTTCTCAACTTCTACAGGAAGCTGAAAAAAAAGTCCTTGAAAACTATAAACATTGCCTGGCAACAACTAAAACAGTATGTTTTGTTGACTTCATACCAAATCTGAAACACAACAACCACTAGAAAGAAAATTAACTCTGTCCCAGCTGAAACCAGGACAGGGGATTGGACTAGATGACCTTTACAGGTCCCTTCCAACCCAACCCATTCTATGATTCTATGTTACTTCCCACCTGCTCATCATTTCACATGGATCTGTCTGGTTAAAGCCCTCTCCAGCTTTGGCTCACTCAGCTGGACGTTCATTGGGAACTGCCTCGTTTCTTCCAGTCATGGGTGGGTTGCCTCACTATTTCCCCATTATTCAAAACCTCCTTGCACCCACCGGCCCCGTGAGGGCTGGGGTGTCACAGAACAGGGCAGCACCCAACGCCCTCGTTGCTGGTAGGTGCCCCAGGAGACCAGATCTGCTCTGCTGTCACCTATCACACCCTAGGGGCGCTTTGGCCAGTCTTGGCATCATTGGGACACTGGCTCTCAATTCTGGTCTTCCCTGGCCCCTCCTTTACCCCCTGGGACTGAGCCTGATGACCTCCAACTCTGCCCTGGTTTGGGCACAACTTGACTGGAGAAGAAGCCCCGGGGATCCGCGCCAACGCAGGTGGGTCAGACACTCCCCAGAGAGGCAAATGTCATGGCTTTGCTCCAGGGTGGTGAGGAAAAAGAGGAGATCTCCCGAGCACCTCTTTGCTGGACCCCTTGCTGGGCCTGTGTCCCAGGGACAGCGCTCTGCTCCATCCCCACCTCTCAGAAAGGCCAGGATGGATGGCTGCTGTCCCACAGAGCCAAGCACCAGCGCAGCTCAACCCACTCCAGCCTTGGGGCCATTTTTTGCCTAACCAGACCCAAGACACTGCAAATTGGGGTTTGGGGTCCCCAAGAATCACACACCCCTGGTCTAAAGGCAGGAAAGGGTTTCCCCGCAGGCCCTGCTGGCACACAGGTGGCCAGACTGCCTCTGTCCAAAGGAATGAGGCCGCAGAGCCCCAGCCCCAGCCCCAGCGGGGATGGTGACATCAGCCCCAAGTCACCCAGCTGAGGCATGACAGTGTCACCAAACTGAGATGTGATGAGAGCGAGACACTAGGCCAGGGGCTGCAGCGGGGGGAGATTCTGGTTCCCCCTCCTCCTGGTGCAGGCAGGTGGGCTCGCTGCTGAGCCCCGAACCAAAGGGATGGCCAGCAAGGCCTCGAGGGCAGGCGATCCTGGCGCCTTGGGAGTTGGAGGAACCCCAGATGTGGGGAAGGAACATCAGCACAGCTCCTCAGATGGGTCTTTCTGCTCCAGGGAGGCAGCGAGGACACTGGGAGCTGCCACCATCAAGAAGCCGCTCTCCGATCAGCATTTCTGGGGACAGAAAGAGCAGCAAACCCAAGCCTCTGTCACCACCCTGGCCATCACCGTGCACCAGCACGAACAGCAAAGGAGTAAGCTGCAGTGAGCGCAGAGCACAGCCCCATACCGAGTGCCCCAAAGTGCTCTTCCCCCAGATCTTGCAAGAAACAAGGATGTGCATCCACCCTGAGTGCCCCTTCAGACCCTTTTCCAGCTCCTTTCCCAGCTGCCACCCCCACAAACCAGTGTGAGAGTGGGACCAGGTTGTACTGGGGTCCAGCAAGACAAAACACAGCGCCCTCAAAACCCTTCCTATGGCCCCAAGGAATGCGTCCTTGTCAGGAAGCAAATTCTTGGCACCAGGAGCAATAACAGAGGCAAGCTCAGCTTGCTCCAGCAGCTTGGGGCAGCGCTCGGCACATATTTCCCCAGCAGTGCCAAGCTTTAAAGCACAAACATCGGCACACACTTGGCACCAGGCTGGAACAGCATGTCCCTTTGCAAACACCCAGCCCTGGCCCCTGCTGTGGTGTAGGCTTGAGGGTCTGCAAAACGGCCAACCTGGGGGGAAAGATGTACGGCAGAGACTTCAGTCAGCCCCAGGGTCACTGGGTCACTTTGAATAGCGACCCACCCGGGTGACACCATCAGCTGGGCTGTCAGACTCCAGGGAGGAGTGATGTCAAGGCTGAAAACCCTGGACTTAAAGCCTCTGGGATGGCTGCCAGTGGGGACAGAGGGAGCCACAGTGGGAGGATGTCACTGTGGGGCGGCCCTGACCCTGGGGAGGGCACCAGGAGCCCCTGTCCCATGGCATGGAGGGGGGCAGAGATTTGTTTTGAAGGCAGGAAGATAAACCCCATCTCCCCCTGTGCTCCCTCCAAGTCTCTCAGCTGTGACCCAAGGAGCCTGCTTTAGCTGCACAACAAGATGGACACCATGCCCACCCCCTCTCCCCAGCCCACGCACATCCGATATACCCCATGGCTGGGCAAAGACCCCCATACACCCCACAACCACCCAACACACACCTTCATGCCCTACACACACCCCAGAGCCCTCTGTTGCCGGCCCAGGTCTGGGAGTGGAATGGAAACAACCCCACTCCACAGCCGCTACCCTTGTACAGAATTGCTCTTGCTGGTTCTTATTGTGTGCTGTCACGATCACTTCCTCCTCCTGTGCAAGCACGCCTGGCATTTCTGGAAAACCGGGAAAAGATCTGGTTCCAGAGCTGGCTGCTCCTCCTGCCCCCTCTCAGCACAGGGGCAGCCCCCAAGCTGCAATGCCCCTTTGCATTCTTCACTATATTTCCTCTTCTTTTTTTTTTTTTTTTTTTTTTTTAAACAAAAAGCAAGCATAGCACTCTAGAAGAGAGGAGAGATGAACATGTAAAAAATTATATATATTTATATATATATGATTTATATCTATTTACAACATGGCTAGGACAGACAGCAGAACATCCAAGGAGGTTGCACAGCCACTGCCAGTGCTGCCCCCGGCCAGGTCATACAGGGATATACAACGGAGTCCAAAGCATGGACCCATGGTTACAAGTGGGCAGCTCCCAATCCCACTACACTCCTTGCATGCTCCACAAAGAGAAAACTATCCTCCGCAGCCACGGGGCCACCAACAGAGCCCCTGGCTCATGATGCCCTGATGAATGGAGCTGCAGCTGGGTTGCTCTGAACCACCCAAAGGCAGACACAAACATTCCAGCACGCCCTTGGCAAACACTCTCCCAGGAAACACCACCATGTTCCCTGCTCTAGCCAGCAGAATGAAAGCAAAAGTCTGAGTCAGCCAGCCAAGAACACACATAAGGAAAGCCGAGCCCACGAAGAGCATCGCCTGTTGCCTCCCTGTCTTGGTTTCTCCTGACCTGGTGGGAATCCCAAAGAGAAAAAAAAGAAAAAAGAGGAAAAAGAAAAGACATCCACTCAACTTCCTTTTGCTCACGTGCCTTCAAAGCCAGGTCTAAAACAGGTGGGTTCAATGCTGCCCTGGCATAGACCTTTTGACAGGACGGGAGGCCGCTTCATCACTGCTGCGTGAGGAGCGGACAGTACATGCACTGAGCACGCACATGTTTTTGCAGGCTGCAGCCATCACACCAACCTTTGGGGGCAGGCGGAGCAGTGTTCATTTTTTTTTTTATTTTTGGTTTAGGTTTTTTCAGGCCTGGAACAAAGAAAAGGCAAGAAGGAAAAAAAAAAAAAAGGGAGAAAGAAATCCAAGCTTGGGGTACCTGACACTGTCAATGCAGATTTGCCTCTATGCTCCTCTCTTCCTAATCTCCATGTTCTCTGTGTCTGGTGCTTTTTTCCTTTTCAGGGTGGTTATTCCCATTCCTGCCTCTCTCTCTCCAGAGATCAGCTCCAACAGCTCACATCCGTCTTACTGGCTGCTGCCAGTCCCTGCTTTGCAAGTGCCAAAGTCTGGGCATCAGGCAGGGGCTGCATGCGACCAGACAGGGCTCTGCCCACTTGGCCACTCTCCCCTGTGTCCCAAGCACCCTGCTGCTGGTGGGATTCAGCTCACCACCTTTTGCTGCCTACTGGGAGGGGAGCCATCTGTCACCCTTGCCAAGGCAGACAGTCTTGCCAGCCAGAACTGACCAGGGAGAGAAAAGCTGCGCCCAAACCCTCTGGGGCAGCTGCGAGCCTCACACTGCAGCCCTCCAGCACAACCGCACTCAGATACCCCCAGAACAGCAAACGCCTCGTCGCAGCTCCAAGCCACCAGGACCATTTCAAACACTGCCTGGCCCTTCTCCCACAGCCACTGGACGCATCGTCCCCTCCTGTGGGCTCAGCTGCTTTGCAGAAGCAGGGGACAGATTCCAGGCAGCTCAGCCCAGCAACACAGCCACAGAATTGTTTGTGTATCAGCTAATTTCTTCATGTAAAAGCTCTAACACACACACACCCCTAACTAAAATTCCAGATCACGTATCCCATCTTTTGCCCAGCCAGTTCTTCCTCTGCAGGCAACCGGTGCCTGAAAAGCATTCACATGACAAAGCCCTCAGCTCCCCCCTCCCACCCGGTGCCAAGCAAACAGCAGTTTCTCCCAGGGATGCTTGACTCTTCCAGCGAGGAGACAGTGCTTCAGTGGCTCTGCAAGCGAGGATGGTTTCAAACAACATGAAAATTAAGGCAGCAAACCAACTCACTAAAAGGAACAGACCAATCAAATCTGCCTGTTTATCCCAGGCTACTGACCCCTCTCTCTCACCTTCTTGGTTTTGGTGTGTTCACTGTAAATACTCAAATAACTATATGGATTCTGGTGCTCCCATCCCTATGGTACAGTAAGTTCAGTCCGTTTAGCCAAAAGGAAAAAAGAAAATAGGAAAGAGCCCAGCCCGTGAGTGCAGGCTACCCTGCCAGCTTGCTGGTCACAAGGGAGGATTTTCTCTGCGGGAGGTCCTGAGGTGTGGGGATGTGGTCTCCTGTCACCAGGTTCTTGTCTGGCCCCACACTTGGCAACTGCTTGTTCTTCATCTTTGCCTTGGCCATGTTGTAGTCACCAGAATCAAAGTATTTTTGCTGGAAGAGGGAGAGGAGTTTGGGTTACTTTGATTTGCAGGAGTGTGGGGACACAGCAGAGATACAGACCTGGCCACAAATACAATCATTTAGAGTTGCTGGGGTTGCTCAAAACCATGTCACAAAAACATCGCAAGGGGAATATCCAAGCAAGGGAGCCTGGCCTGATTCAAAGTACTTTTAGTACCAACCCACAAAGCCCAGAGTGACTTATCTGCCCCACCTGGAAGAAGCTTTGCCCTACAGCAACTGCCTGTCTGAGACATCCGGGTGCATTTTCTCCCTTTGACCCACCTTTGGGTATTTGTAGCCTGTGAACTTTCACTGCTTGGCATGGCACTTGCTGCGTAAAGATCAGGTTTGTCCTGCTCTGCCCTTGCACCACAGTCAGCATGACAGGGATTCAGTCCCAGTCCAGAGACACTCCAGCCAGCCAAATGCAGGCACAGCCACATCAGCAGATGCCTCCAAGCAGAGGATCAGCTGCAGTGGCAAAGCCAGGGGATGTTTGCTGATACAGTTTATTCTGATTTGGTGAACAGATGAGCTGGTGTGACAGAGGCAGGATTTTCTCCATGGGGAGCACAGCCTGGCCAGTGCAAAGACCTTCAACAGACCATCCAGGCTTCTAACAGCCAAAATGACACAGGAAACTGCCTGCGAAGACATGGCCAGAGGACACCTCCCTGCTGCACAGTACCACCAAACCATGGTTCAAGGGGCATTTTGCTCCCTTATCACACACATCACTGCAGACTCTGTGCTCCTTCCTGGTGCTGCTTCACCCCCCGCAGTGGTGTAGGAAAAGCTGAACACCAAAGCAGAGCTTGTGCTGGTTCTACAGACAGGGCTCTGCTGGGCATAAGGAGCTCTGAAGAGCCCAACTGCCCCGATGCACTGTCAAGGAGTCCCATGAGCCCAGTCCTGACAAAAACCCCTTCCCCGCTTCAGCGTCAAGCCAGTAAACAACCCTCCTTTCTGTGCTTGCTTTTGGAGCTGGTACCTTAAAAGAATCCTGGTGATCACATCAACAGTGAGCGCAAACGCGCGCGGTGGCTGCTCAGGCAGAGGGGACAGCTGTTAATACAAGCTGGAAAGGAAGTGGCAGCACAGAGCCAAATCCTGCGCAACGGAACACAGAGACACCATGTGTTCAGAGCTGGAGAGGGCACACGGCCACTGGCTGCCAGCAGCTCAGGAGGGACTTGTTTCCTGCACCAGCCTCCACAAGGAGGACAGCCAGCAGCGACAACCCGAGCAGGCTACAGATGGCTCTCAGAGGGGGATTTAATTAAACTTCCAGGGAGCAGAGTCAGAGGGTTGGCTTTTTACAATGGTGCCAGTAATGGAGATGCAGCCAAGCTGACTCACTAGCATTCTCAGTGCCCTTTGCACCAGCCCAGAAACAAGGCAAAGTGCAGACCACAGAGAAAAACTCAGGCCTGCAGCATCCCAGTAGCCCATTGAACCGCAGGGAGCACAGCAGCAGCAGGGAAGGCATTTATGCATTGTTTTGCCTCTAGACCTCAGGTTTTGGGTCAGGGTGTGGATGACAGGGTAGGATCAACCACTGCGGGAGATACACAGAGCAAAACCTCCTGAAGATGGCAGCTTTTGGGTTCTGAGCAGGCACAAGTGCTTCTTGCTTGACCACAGCAGACCTCACCGCTTCAGGCTTGTGGCTGCTGGGTGCCACGTCCAGCACAGGTACTGAAAGGAACCTGGCCCATGGTTTCAACAGATTTTTTGGTCTGAGGAATTTTGGTGTGATTCCTTTGACCTGGCTGGAGCTTGGCTGCCTGTGCCATTGAGGGAGAAGAGGATGAGCCATGGCTGAGACATAAATACCCCTTTCTGCAGTCTCTTCATGAGGAAGTTGGAGCCTCCAGGCTTCTGGCCTAGGTTGGGGTATTTAGCCTTCAGTTTCGCCTCTTCTGCTCTCTCAGGGGTGATGGTTTCCTTCTCTTGTGTGTCCTAAAAAAAAAAAAAAAAGAGGGGGTGGAAAGCCCTTCAGCCCCACAGAAAAACACACCCCTGTGATGGCGCAGCACAATATTCAGCAGCACATCCAAACCCCAGCGCCTGGCTTGTCAAGCAAGGTGCAGCTCCCTGGAAAACCCAGATGCCCTCGGAAAATATTATAAACACCTTCCTAGACAGGTTTTACCTCCAGTACCTGCGGAAAGAGGCAGAGACCCTCTCCCTGCTTCCTTCACAGACGGAAGCTCCTGCAGCTGCTTGTGCTGACATTTGACTTTGCAAACTGGGCTTAAAATGTCATCACGTACCGCTGCTGGAAAAGTGTCTTCCAGCGACAGGTCAGACCAACATCAACAAATGTCAGCCCAGAGATGCCCAGCACAACAGGCTGCAGCAACGCACTGCAGCACTGGGAAGGTTCAGCCTTGCTGTGCCTGTTGCAGTACAGCTGTGATGGGAGAAACCCTTCTGATCCAAAACCAATTTAATGGGAATGACAACTGGCACAGCTAGCAAAGCAGCATTTTAGCACCTGTTTCACAGCCACAGGAGTTTCAGGATGTTCCAGGAAGCCACCCAGCCTGCTCAAAGCCTGGGACCCCGGGGCAAATTGTGGCAGGCAGTGCCAAGCCCTGGTTGTCACCTGGCACCTCTGCAGCAGCTTTGAGACACCCCCTTCGCCCCCAACCCAGCTATCAGCTCAGCAACGATGGCCAAAGAGAGGTTCCCAGTAGAAGGCTTGGGATCCGCTCCCCAACCGCCAGCCTCTCTCTTAGGGGGGAGCATTCCTCCCTCCAGGCTGCAGGCCTGGGTACAGAAGTTTGGTCTGGGGTGGGAAGGAATCAGGGTCCCAGCAGGGCCTGAAGAGCCTCACCCACAGCAAAGCCGAGTTGTAGCTGGCCACTGGACCAGCTCCAATGGGAAGACATCACTGCTGGCCACCACCAGTGGCCAACTGGGGCCAAGCCACCGCAAGAGAGCAAGTTGCTGTTTCACGGGATGTTGGCAAGGGTTGTTTTTTGTCACTGTCCCCTTCCCAGCAGGGACAACATTGGCAGACTTGGCAGCAGTAGCTCTGCTCCTGCCAGCACCAATAAATGCTGTGTGCATCTTCTCCCCAGTGCTGAGGCCCTCAACAGCTCCCAGCACTGTCCTCACAATAAGCATGGCGAATGCTGCTACGACAAGCTCCTGCCCCATCCATGAAGCAGGAAAGCCCTCAGCATCAGATGGGACCAGCAAGCTGGCAGGATGCAGCCAGTGGACGCGGGTAGGATGGGAGTCCTGGGCTCCCCATGGATGAAGCACTGAAGCTTGTCCTGGTGGCATTAAGGGGATGTGCTCCCGTGCGTTTGACTGCTGGGACTTCCCAGGTGGCCAAGAACAGAGATGGAGCCCGCAGGTTGGAAAGCATTGCTGGCACTGCAAGAGGTTTCTAACGTGATCTTTCACTGGTGCTGACCAGGAGGAGCAGCTCTTCACAGCATGGCTGCAGCCCTGCAGGCCAGTTCTTCACAGAGGATGTGAGAGGGTGCCTGCAAAGGCTGCCGTGAAACAGCTCCTCAGCCTTGTCTCAAAAAGACAAAGCAAACCTGAGTTAATGGCAGCTCCTGACAGTCTTAACTGGGACAACTGGAGCTGGGAGCAGCAGCATGTTGCGCAGGTTAAACACATCCCACTCAGAGTCCCAGCTGCACAGGCTCCTCCTCGCACCCCCACCCATGACGGTCCCCTGGGGATTGCAGGGGGACCGAAGGCAGTGAAGGTGCTGAGAGTCTCATCATGATCTTCAGCTTCTGCGTGCTGCAGGGCTTCACCCACGCACAAGCCTGAAGGAGACTAGCTCTTCTTACCTGTCTCCGTGACAGCTCCAGGAATAAGAGTCATGGACAGTGCATGCCACAGCTCTGCCACAGCGTCAGGCTCTCCATGAGCCCCAACACCTGATGGGGCATGGGGGATTTTGGCAAGAGAAGCTGAAGCTTTGCCCCCCACAGCCCTTCCCATCATGTCAGACTGCTCCCCTCAGTTCTTCATTTCCAAGCCTCCTCCCTCCCTGCCCGGCTGCAAAGGCGACTGTCTCCCATCGCCACCGTCTCCCCCGCGCCGTGCCGCTGCTCCCCACCGCCTCGGGGCATCACTCCTGCGGCACCCAGCAGCGCCTCAACCGCAGCCCGCGGGTCCCGGGGCCGCCCAAGGCGCTGCCTTCCCCACGGGAGAGCGCCCACCGCCCTCCCCCGCTGCCCGAAAAGCGACGCATCGGCCCCCTTCCTACGCCCACCCCCGCCTTAAACGAACACCGGAGAAGGGGAAAAGCCTCTTCCGCTGCGCGGCCGCCCCGGCGGCAGCCGCCGCGGGGGAAGGCAGAAGCTCCGCCGGGTCTCACCGGCCGGAGGCGGGGGGGGGGGGGGGGGGGGGGGGCAGGCTCACGCCCAGGGACGCTACAGCTGCTGGAGCCATGGCCCAGCACGGCTCCTCCATGCCTGCAGGCAGCTCTGCCCCAACAGGCCGCAGCCCGGGCTGGTGGCCCCGCTCAACCTTCGCGGAGACGCCCGGAGGGAACCGGGTCGGGGGGGGGGCACTGGGGCTGGAGCCAGCGGCGATGTTCGGGGGGGCGCTGCGACGCCCCGGCACAGCCCTGCGAAGAGGGACCGCCACGCTCGGGCCCTCAGCCGCGGGATGCACCCCAAGGCTCTCGGCACGCCCCGGGAACCCCCGTCCCAACACCCCCCAGCCCTCCCCCCACCGCCATCGAGATGGACCTCTCCCCCCAACTCCGCCGGAAGTCCAACCCCCACCAACCCCACAGCCAAAGAGACACCCGCATTCATCAGAAGGACATCAGAAACAACCAATCCGCGCACAGGGCCGTGAAGAGCGACGTACGGCCGAGCCAATGGGAGCCAGCCAGGACCGCCCCGGGGATCCCCACCTGTTTCTCCTGCCCCGTCTCCTCCGTGTGAGCGCCGATACCGAGCGGGGCTGCCATGGCAGGGGAGGCCTCCGCGCTCCCTCCGGCCCCGTGCTCTCCTCCAAAATGGCCGCTGCCGCCCCCTAACGCTTCAGCCGCCTGACGGACAGGCGGGCTGCCCAATGGGCACAGGGAGCCGACCGTGGTGACATCACACCTGACCAACCAGCGCCCGCGAAGGGCGGGGAGAGCGGCGGAGCGGGACAGGCCCGGCTGGAGGAGCCAATGGGAAGTAAGACGGCGCTGCGCGAGGGCGGCCCCGGCCCCGCCCTCCTCCGCCCCTTTCCGTGAGCCGGGACCGGATCTCCGGCGCCGCCCCCCGGGGCTGCGAGGCCCTGCCGCGGAAGCGCCCCGTACCGCGGCACCGAGCGGGCACGGCGGCGGGTAGACGCTGGGGGAAAGAAGGGCCCATCCCCGGGCAAAGGGCCCAGGACAACCCGCGGAGAGGCGAACGGGTCCCGGGGTGCCGCCACCGGCACCCCGAGGTGCCCCTGGCTCCGGGCCACGCGGAAGGGGACAGGGGACGGCACATCGCTTAGAGCGGCCGGCATGTTGGCAAAAGTGCCTCCGGGGACGAGGGGGGACGCCCCTCACCGCGCCAGCCCCCCAACCCCTGCCGGCCCCGCCACCGGAGCTCACCGCGGGATGGCGGATTGAAACACCCGGGACTCCCTCGGGCTGCAGAGAAATACATTTAAATGAACTACAGACTGAAGTGGTGGCAGAAGGGTGGGGGGTGTAAAAAAAAAAAAAAATCAGTTTAACTTTTTCTCCTACTAAAAAGAGCGGGAGTACGAGTGCAGTACAGCCCGGGTGTTCCACGGCCTCCATGGCTGCTCCTTCATAGCCACATGGGCCAAGGGCTTCCCAGCCAGCACCTGGGGTGGCCCCAGCTACCAGACACCCCCGAGCCAGCGCCGGGGGCGTCGCTGTGATCCCGAGGGGAATCTCACTGCCCAGGCAGCCCTCAGGCAAGACCTGGGCACAGGACAGGGAGCCAGGGAGGCAGCTGGACCAGCCGGTGTGCGGGGGAGCTGCTCCGCAGCCCCACTCCGGCTGGGGTTTGGCCCATCCCAGCGGCCTGGCTGGGCCACCTCCCAGCTCTACACTGTCCCGAGAAGAAAGCCCACAGGCAAGGAGCACTGGAGCAAAGAGCTGTCACCGTCTATCCCGGAGGCACCGGCCTTTGGAGAAGCGTGCAACCTGCCCACACGAATGCGCTCTCACCCTCCCACCCCTGCTGGGGTCCCCTGGAGCTGAGCCCACCCACTGCTGCAGGAACTCTGTACCCAAATGCCCCTGGCTTCATGTCAAGGGGGTGAGGGCTCCCCACCCTGGTTTGGGGGCCCCAGGGGCTTTTTAGGACTTATTGAAGGCTGCCAGAACAGCCCAGATCATCTCCGTGCCCCTGGCTTTGGCAGCTTCCACCTCAGGGTCCATATCAAGGAGGTCCTTGGTCCTGTTCATTGCCACATCGTACTTGTCGTCTGCCAGGCTGGCAAACACATTCTCCAGCACATCTGAGGAGTGGGCCAGCACCAGGAGAGCCAGAGTCCTGTGGTCCATGCGGTGGGGGTCGTTCACCCACCGCTCCAGCATGCTCTCCTGGAGCTTCTTCACCAAACGCTGCTTCTCAGTGGCATTGCTGACGGGGTGGGTGGTCATGTCAAAGAGCAAGAAGTTCTGCTTCTCTGTGGTGAGGATACCCTTCTCCACCAGTGCCTTGGCGATGCGCTCACGCACATTCCTCAGCTGGTACTGCAGCTTGAAGGGGTTCCAGGTCTCCCCTGCATGAGAGGAGACCCCGTTCAATGCTGGGGCAGTGACAGTTTTGCCACTCAACCCCAGTACCCAGGCTGCTTCCAGCGCAGGACCATCTGTGCTTGCACAGATACCAGTCCCTGCTGCAAGAGCCCTCTTCCTCCCTTTACTCTGACTCTGACCTGCTTCTCCCGCTAGTCCAAGCTGGCAAAGCTCCCAGTGGCCATAGGGCACAGCAGGCTGGGGCAGAGCCCTTCAGAAAGCCCCTTCTACCCAGGACTTTGGACTCCAGACTTGGTGAAAACTTAGCATTAAGAGAGAGGCAATGGGGAGCAAGGTCCAAGTCTTCCACTGAGCTCTCAACAAAAGAGACCTGGAAAACTGTTCTCTGCCCCCACATTCAGCCTTCCTCTGTTCTGCTGTCAGTATTCTGCCCACCTCCAGTGAAGCAAGGGGATGGCCAAGCCGTGAAAAGGGGACAGAAAACAAGGACAGGCCCAGAGGGAGCTGGGGAGATGGCATCTCTAACTGGCCCTACCAGTGAGCAGCTCTATCCAGGTCTGCACCGTTTCTGCAGACTCCGTGGCCTTGATGTGTCGGAGGGTCTCATCCAGCAAGACATCACCAGTCGGCGCATCCGACTTCAGGAGCACCTGGAAGGACAAAGCGGAAGCACGGTGTCAGGCTGGATGCAGACCTGCCACTCCCTTCCCAAAGAAATGGGGCCAGCACTGGCATGCAGCCTGACTGGGGTGGACAGAGCCCCAAAGCCTGTTGGAGCCCCAGCCCAGCTCCTGCGCCTCCTTTACCTTCCTCTCCAGCAGCCTCTTCTTCCTTGCGGAGAGCGGCTCCAGGCGGATCCGGCCGCGCAGAGCAAGCTCGATGAGGATGCCGCCCCGCAGGCCTGAAGAGATGCAGTCATTCCAGAAGGAAGTATAGCCCTGGGAGAGAGAGGAGGGACGGAAAGGGGAGAAGAGAGATGGGAAGGGGAGCTCTGCCAAGCCCTCCATCCCTCCCAGGCCTACCCAGGTGACTCTTCCACCTCTCACTAACAGTTCTGCCTCTTTGGCCACAGGGCTTTCCCCACCAAGTGAAAAGTGCTCAGCAGCCCCGACTAACACCCTCCCCCCTGCAAACATTGAGCAATTCAGGCTGTGCCCTTCCTGCTGCACCCACAATGACCCAGCACACCCCAGCACTGGCCAGGCAGCTGCGCCCAACCCCGGATCATAAAAAAAAAACAGAGCAAGAATGAGAAGAGCAGGGCCCTTTCCCCTGGCAAGCCCCTGGCCACAGGAGGACACTGCTGCTGCTGCTGCACCAGCAATGCCAACTCTGCTCTGTCCTGCCCCAGCACCTGCTGCAGACAAGCCTGGGGGAAACAGGAGGCAAAATCTCCTCTTCTCCTTGAAGAAAGCCCCCAACAGCTCCAGGCATGCCATGAGAGTAATTAGCTGTACGAAGAAATTGCTCGTCAGGCCCATGAAGAAGAGTTTCCCCACTACCCACAGCACCATCCCATGGGGCACAGCCCCAGGCCCATCACAGGGCACAAGAGCTTTCCCACCCCCTCACCCACCCTCATTACACTCCCCTCCCTCAAATCCACCTGCATAGCTCTGCGAGGGAAGAGAAGATTTCCAGTCATGGATGAAGGATGGGAAAATACATCCCCTCCTTTCCCGCCAGAGTGGGCACCTCAGGGCAGGGAGGCAGCAGTTCGGGTCCCACCAGCAGGGCAGTGCTGGGGCTGCTGGTGACCAGATCTCCTTGGACTTGGCATGTTCCACACCTGGCCCTAAGCCCTGTTCTCCGAGCCTGCCGCAGGAGGGGGTTTTCATTCCGAGAAGCAGGGCGGCAGTCCATGGGTTTCAGGGCAAGCAGGGAGAGGCTCGTCCAGGCAGGTGGTGGGGTTGGGAAAGGTGCAGGCACTGGTGTCCGAGATGGGCCCAAGGGAAGGGTGACCCAAATCAGGATGCAAAGCCACAATGTGCTTATTTGCAGGGGGACACCAACACACCAGAAATACCCCGGCCTGTTCGTAACTCCCTTTCTGTTGCTCCTTTTCTCTGGGGGGATGGAAGAGAGAAAGGGCAGGTCTAAAAGCTGCCAGGAGATGTAGACAAAGCAAGTCCCCTTCCTAAGGCAAAAAAAGTGAGAACACGCAGCCCTCCTGTACAGAAGCTTTTACAGTCCATATGGGTAAACTCTCGTCCCCAGCGTTTCTGTTTATACAGTGCATCTGGACACCAGGTTGGTTGCTCAACTCGCATAGCACAGAGAACCATAAAAGAAAAGAAAATCCTTATTTGCTTTCTTCATTTCCGTGTGAGGAAAGACAAAGCAACCTTTCATCCCTGCCCTGCTGATTTCCGCCCATGGGAGACACACTGGTTTTTGCATGTGCCCTTTAGGAACAAGTTTTCCAGAAAAGGGCGTGGAGGCGACTGAAAGTTTCGATTGACTGGACTAGAAGGCATGCTACCCCTAGAAAATGTTAGGGGTGTGAAATCAAACAAACTGAAAGCTCCTGGGTTCCTTTCAGCTTCTGGAATCAGACTGGTTACAAACGCGAGGCTGGTGTGCAGCCAGTTTCTCCTAGGTGGACAGGCTGGTACTTAAAGTAATGAAATTACATGACAAGCTCACTGGATTTGGCTAAAATCATCTTGTTTTCTTCCTAGGCATCAAACCATGAGTGAAAAACAAAGCTGGGAAAACCCAGTGCCTGGGAGCCCAGCTCATGGCTACTGCTGCCTCTGGTCTTCCTTTGGAGATGGAGGAGTGCAGAAGGACAGG
>JAOXJK010000016.1:1286450-1296605 GCA_025774025.1 Xenus cinereus | reverse complement strand
CTGGTGGCCTTCTTGGCCACCTGGGCACACTGCTGGCTCATGTTCAGCTGACAGTCGACCAACACCCCCAGGTCCTTCTCTGCCAGGCAGGTCCAGCCACTCTGCCCCAAGCCTGGAGTGCTGCAGGGGGTTGGTGTGACCCAAATGCAGGACCCAGCACTTGGCCTTATTGAACTTCATTCCATTGGCCTCAGCCCATCCATCCAGATTGTCCAGATCCCTCTGCAAAGCCTTTGTACCCTCAAGCAGCTCAACACTCCCATCCAACTTGGTGACATTTGCAAACTTACCGAGGGTGCACTCAATCCCCTCCTCCGGATCATTGATAAAGATGTTAAAGAGAACCACCCCCAGTACTGAGCCCTGGGGGATACCAGTCTTGACCAGCCACCAACTGGATTTAACCCCATTCACCACCACTCTCTGGGCCCAGCCTCCAGCCAGTTTTTAACCCAGCACAGACTACTCCCATCCAAGCCATAGGGATAGTGATGTATGTGAAGAAAACAAAATGGAAATTTGGATACAGTGGTCTATGCCAGAAAATTAAGTTTTTTGTTTTAGTAACATCAGAAGAGAGAGGCATAAACTGAAGAAACTTGAAAATATACAGAAATGTTACCTTGAGCTTCTGAAATATTTACATTATTCCTATCTTCCACTTTATTATCCGAAACAGGATCTTCCTAGGTTGAGAAACAAGTCTACCAATTAATTGCAGACAAATAAGGAAGCAGGTTCATACTCAGATGCTTAGGGATAGAGCTTATTAGATGGATTCTCAGTGGAACAAATGATATTGAAATGACTGAACTTGACATGGAACATACAGACAGCATATTACTTAATTATTAATGCAAGCACACATTTAATTCAACAACCAAGAAAAACATCTGTAAAAAAATACTAGAATTGTAACAACAGATATTGAAAAAAATACTATCTGTGCATTAGTTACTGCCTTCCTTTTGTTTATGAAACAGCTAGAGGCATACACAGATTTAGGAAGGCCAAGTGGTTTATTTCCATCTCATCACCCACAGGCCACCATAGCAATGCTAATTGCAGGGGAGAGGCCAAAAGCCCTGAAGCTCCATTTCCTTCTCACTTATGGAGAATATAGATTAGCACACATATTTGCACATTCTAATATGACTACAGGAATTTGCTACTGCCTCAGCTGACCCCAGAAATATATCCCTCCAATTGCTGAAGCCTACACAAGCATAGTGCCAAGAGCCACCTCGGGCACTCACATCTGTCATGCACTCATGCCTTCAGCAAGTTTTGCTTGGTGCCTTTTTCTAGGCAGATTTCCCCAGGGAAAAACAAGCTTAATTCTGTATTGGGGTTTTTAACTTTAGCTGTGCCATCACTAGCTATATGTATACTGCTGTACAAGAAGATCTCAGAGTAAACATATTGCCAGTCAATATTGTCTGGCTGCAGCAGCTCCCTTGGGACTGGAACAGGACAGCTCCAGGGAGGTTTTACCTGCGTCCTGTGCATGGAGCTGAACACGTGGTACCTTTACCCACAGCACGAAGCTGCCCCTCAGCTCCTCTCTACTCTCACAGAGACACAATTACCAACAACACTGCTGCCGACAGGCAATATGCCAATGCACTTGTTCAATATTGCTTTAACAGTGACAGATTGCTAACTGGAGCAGTAAAATTAAAGTGTACTGAAGGCATATTGTCTGGCTTGAATATATCTGGAAACACAGAGGGGTTTTATTAATATTGTAGTAAGACATGCAATAAAACAATTAATGGCTTTTTTCTAGAGTATAAACCAAAAAAAATTTCAACAAGCTACATAAAGCATTTGCACTCTTACATTCATGTTCTGGTTCTCCTCTTCATCATCTCTGTCCACCCTGAGCATCTGGAGAGGCACATCAGTCTCTCCACTCTTTAGGATGCTTTTATCAACATTTTCCATCCGTTGTTTTTCAGTTGTAACTTTAACTTTCAGCATATGAAATGGTGTTGGCACTTCACCCACATTCAGATACATAGGCTCCCCCTCAAATATCACTCCCTCACATTCACCCTCTTTAAAACCAGGTGGTTGGTAATCAGATGGCGTAACTGCAGAAAATAGTTCATTAAATGCATTAGAATTAAACACATTCTTATAAAATTAATTGTAACTTGTGGGGCAAAAAGACTCTTTTCCCCTTTAAATACAAAGGGCTACTCCAAAAAATTGCGTGTGGGGACAGGTATAATCAATATTCAACTTGTACTAAATGAAGTTCTTTTTCCCTTACACAACAGGTAAAACCCAGTTAAGACTATCTGAAGCAGTTTAAGCATGCAGAGAGATGAGCTAGGAGCTCTGATTTTTCATTATAAAGCAATAATACATCCTGAAAGCAGAGCTAGACATTTAAATAGTCATCCAAACTAGAGCTAGTCTGGCAAATGTTAATCCTAGCATTCTCAGGAAAACACACTTGTTTTAAAACACTGAAATCTTTGCTCCAAAGACAGTGACAAGAATGTATTCCCACAGTGAGATCAAATCTGTCCCCTTGGATTTTAGAAATTTCTGTGAGAAACAGACGTATGCAAAATAACGTCCTTTAACAAGTCCCAGCAACCACAAAGATTATACGTTAAAAGATTTCTTTGAATTGTTTGCCAATATTTGAAATCGAGGCAATATGGAAATACTACCTTCATCATAATAAAACAGCTTCATAGTCAGGCAAACATCATTTGGTAATGGACTCAGGTTTTGCATCAGAACATAAATCTTGCGAATCAGGAGGATACTTGCTTTCTTGGTGTCTGCACAGGTGATAGTGGAATCATTCCTTTTATTCTTACTGAAAATGGACAAAGTATTCAGATTTATCTTTTTATACACAGAGTATTTGTTTCTATTATTAAGATACATGACTGTTCAACAGACTATGTCAGAAGCAGGCATCACATTTATTGCCTAAGGTATGAGGTTGCAACCACTGCAATTCCTAATGCTGTCCAAGTGACCTGCACGTTTGCTGCCCCTTGGAAAATCAAAGTCTGATCCAGGGACAGAGTGAAAGCATTATGGATCAGCAGCAGTGACCTGCTGCTGCATTTTACATCACACAACGCTTAAAAGACACCCATTCTGACAGAAAGGAAAGAGCAGGTATTTTCAAAAGCCCCAATTCTGCAAAGTCTTACATACTTGCTTTGCCTTAAATAAAACAAGTAACACTACTGACTTCGACAGGAATGGTTACTGATAAGACACTGCATGCCTAAGTGACTCTTGGCATCCAGCTCCAACATTTCCATGCTCCTGTTCTACCAGCAGTTGACCCAAACCCTACCTTACTGCCACTAAAAATGCTCTCCCCTGCTCCTCACAGCCACACAGCTTAGAAAGGATCCCAAGGACCTGAAGAGCCAGCACAAGGCAAGCAACTGTAAGATTGAGTAGCCCTGTCTTTTGGAAGCACACCCTTAACTCTGCCAGTTTCAAACATCTGGTCCATCTGCAGATGGCCATCCCCTTTCCCTGCAGGGTGTCAAGAGAAGCAGGCTCATGTCTTCTATTTTCAAATTATTCTGGCATGAACTTACACTAATACACTAAGGTAACTTGGTGTGGCTGAGAGCGACATCCCCTTCTATCAGTTTTTTACTTAACTAAACTCAGCCCAAAGGGCCGAGGTCTGCAGCACTGCAGACTTTTTTATTTTTTTAATTTTAAAAGCATTTTATGCAGGAGGCAAGCTAGTGAGGTGAAAGCTTACTTGCCTTAAAATAAGCCATTTTCCTGCAGCCGTGACTGACCAATAAACCTCTACAATGGAAAAAGGCTCAGCAGCAATGAGCAAGGGCAATGTGCCCATGAAGCTCAGGCAATAACACAGGGTATCATTGACCACAGCTGTTGCAAAGAAAGCTTACGTTATCCCAACACACAGGGGACCTGCGCATGCCCTTCATTTTAGATAAACAGCTATTCAGTTTATTCAGTTGAGTGGATCAATTAGTGGTGTAAATGTTTCTCTCCGCATTCATTAAAAGCGTGTGAATGCCTCCTGGAATTAGCCACACCACCACGGGAGAAAGGAGTATGTGGCTCAGTCCAAGAAGTGTAAGAACTACTAACAAAAGAATTCCGAAGAGAACAACATGCTGGAGCTGGCTTCAAGCCATGCATTCCTTCCCTGTGACTGGGGATGCTCAGCATCACGATGGTGAGCATATTAGAGACCAGCAATGGGAATCCCATCGGTATTGTGACTGAACCGTGTATTGCAATAGCCATGCTTTCCTAAGGATAGCTTACCTTTGTGTTGCTTTTTCAGCATATTTTGTATCATCTCTGCTAAATGAGAAATCCCATGTAGCACCAAGTATCTTCAAATAAGCAATCTGATATTAAACATTTTACCCTCCACACCTGGAATATCTTAAAGAACCTGGTCAGAGAGTACTGGACTCTGACCCTAAGAATCATCTGATTAGATATTTACAAATACAAGCAAATTCTGACAAAATGACTCACTGTATTTTAAGTCTAAGCTAATAGCATATGTTAATAAAATTTGTGGTAAAATCCCAAATTAAAAAAGGAAACACCAAACAGATAAAAAAATCTGAAGTTCTTACATACAAGTGTATGCAAATGGACTGTAAAACCACAGTGCAGAATAAAGTCACAGTGACAGTACCTGCTGAAATCCAGGAGTGGCCCATTGTGGGTATACTTGAATTTGAAGTGGTAACATTCTGTAATTGTCTGCAAACAAATCCAGTAATTATTAAACTGTCAACTGCTGAGCAAACTACTACTGCTGCTGCATCTGTCTAGTAGTCTATCAACCTTGCATTTAAAGAAAATAATGATAGCCCAACTCCTATCTGATCCACTTACATGCACTGAATAGAGCTTTCTAATGCTGTAACAATTAACAGTATTCATGTGTAAAATTGCCATTAAACTTAAGATGTACAGTATTTTCCAGGAACCACCATGATAAAGTTCTTGAAACATCAGCTTAAGTTTTTAGAATGAAGTATTAATTCAAATTTTAATTATTATGACAGTATTTCACACACATAAGAGAGACATGGTGACACCCAGTGGTTAGTTAAAACATACTGTGCTTTTCACAAAGAAGTTCCATAAATTTTTTATACAGAGCTAGGACAATTCATCTTCATGGGCATTTAACTCTGCAACGACACTTTGGTTTCTTGCACTGGCCTAAGAATTACCTGACTAAATATTCAAAGGCAATTCCCCATGTAGCAATTCTGATTAGCTCTAGTGATTCTCACATTTGATATTTTGTCTTTTTTTGTAATGTGAATGTTAAGTACTATTGCTTGTATACACATTTCACTATAATTATACTTTCATTCAGTGTAATATTGTAGCAGATTTACCTGAGGGTCTTCTGGATGGGTATAGACCTGCATTTTTAAAGTAAAGAGGAAGCAGAATAAGAACTGTACATATCTCTAAGCATCTACCTTAAGAAATGTGTACCATACTTTTCAGATACTTACTGCTAGGACAATCATTCTTAGCTGTTGCAAACATAATTAGAGAAAGAAAAAGAACATTAAATGTATTCCATAGCCCATTTCTGCTTACTAAGCTGCTTTGTTTCTCTAGCTCTGGAAACCAATGTAGACAACTAAGGCCCATTTGAAGAGAAACCTCTTCATACACTTAATTCCTCATCTGTTGAAGAAAGGACTTACTCAACTGGCAGAAGAAAATTCCTACGTATGCCTGACTTTAAGTGTTTCTGTTTACAAAGAACATTATCCTGTAATGTCTGGGCATCCCACATTGTAGCAAACTGTTTTGACATATGAAATCACAGCTATACCCTAACCAGAGTCCTATAACTACACTGACAGCTAATGGACTTACATAAATGAATGTTTCAATGCATTTAAAATAGCTAAATGATATGGAAGACTTACATATTTCTTCTGCAAGGCATCATAGCATCCTAACATCCTGCAAAAGTTAAATAACATTGTCCATCTACTACTAATTTCTATTTGCTTCACTGCTAAAGTAGTTCTCGGAATGAAACTCTTGTGTTTCACTCTCTTACTATTATATTACAGCAATAAATAATACTTACTTTGTTATTCTATGTTCTTACTAGTAGTGATATAAGCAGTAACTACCTTTGTAACACCAAATCATCCTAACTTCTTTGCAGACTAAGTAAAAATATAATCTGTAAGTAAATTTATCAGTAAAAACATAATGCAATTGTACGTGTACCCTTTTCAAACACCTTCTTACACATGGATTCATTTATCAGTTTATAAATAAATATGTACTTCAGCCAAACACAGACATCTCTGAAGCACAAATGAGTTATTGTCCTTACTCAGATGTTGCAATTTGCTTTTTATATAACATGCAAGCAACAGCCAAATAGTGAATGAAAACTGACCCTACTTTTTTCTAACATTTCTTTTGCATATAGACAACAAGCAAAAATTGGTTTTGGTGTGCACGTGACGCCAAGTAAAGAAAGGTTACTCACCTGTAAACTTCAAGCAGGTAGCACCCACCTTTCAAACAAAACCCAGGGAGGTTTTCCTTGTCAGCATCCACAGGCTGCCACGCCACTGCCCTCACTAATGTCTGATGCATGAGGGCAAGGTGAAATGCACTCGGCGCCACTTCAGTTCCCTCTACCACAGAGGATCAATTAAGAAATTCCACATTACACTAAAGGAAGCCTTTTCTCCACCTCTCTTAGTGACAGCACACAAAGAGCAGATGACTTAACTTCACCTTTAACATCAGAACTCAGACCTACATCTCTGAACACCTCAACACTGACAGCTGCTGCAAACCCCCTCTGCTGAATGCAGCAACCTTCCCAATGCCTCACCTTGTCCTAAAACTGCTAAAAGCATGAAAAGAAAAAAAGATGGGCTTTATATGTCTATAAATCTACAAAAAATTAAGTATTTGTATTTAAGGCAAGGCCTTATACACTCTTTTCTAAACAGTAAAGAGAGCAGCCACGAACAAGTCTCACAGTTACTGTGATCAGAAAGAAAATCAAAACAAATACCTGTGGTCCCAAGTGACATATTTGCACTCAACTGTGAATGTACAAGCAGACAGACTGTCCTTTGCAGACACAATTCTGCCTCTGGATACAAAGAGCAACAGCACCCCTTTCTTATACAAGTCTGAGAGTACGATCTTTAAATTCAGATACATAACGTTAACATTGCATCTCCTGTTCAACTAGAGGGGAATTACTGGTTAGATCTTTGCATCTATGTGCAGCCTTGAGCACTCACATACACCCACATAAACTAAATGTAAAGTATAATTACTCTGTAAACAAGTATTTATGCTCTACTAAGCACTAAGTTGTAAGTCCTTCTAGAAACACAACTGTACAAGTCAATTACATCTCTATCAAAACACACACATTTTGACTTTTCACTTAAAAAAAAAAGTAACTGTCAACATAGTAAATACCATGCACTAAAAGCACTGCCCGGTCTCTTGTTCACTCACAGCAAGTGAACTTTTTTATTTGTAGCTGGAAACAACTAAAAAAGTATCTGTCAGAACTGACATGCTGTGGAAGTGTTCTATATGCACTGTAATTAACATACCATTTCACCAGCTGAGTAGAGCCAGGACAGTTCTTGTCTTCCCGCAGAATTTTGACACAGACATCTCAGAAGAAAAATATAAACATGGATATTTACTTAGGACAGAATGCAACTGCATTGCTATCACAGTGAAGTTCATTGACTAAAAGTATCAAAAAGTGTATCAAAAGCAGATTAAAATTAACCTTACCAACAGGTGTAGGCACAGTTTTAATCGCTGAATTAGCATCACCATTCTCTAACAAAATTCAACAATAACGTATTAGTGAAACTTCCATTACAGGCATTACAAATGGCTATTACCTTTAATTAAGAGGACCAAGCAGTTTTAAAAACACTCATTAACTTCATAACAACCCTACAACAACAGATTTCGCAAAGAATTGTAAAAACAGCCTGTTACCATCCATGTATCTTGTTCCATAGGCACTTTCAGGAAAGATGCCTCTCAGGTATGTAATGCAGGACACGGCTACTGCCAGGAGCCTCTTCACTAGCATCAGGGATTGCTGTTCAGTAGATATTTTGTTAGGAAATACAACTGCACTCTGCAAGTTGGAGAATGAAAAGAATTAATCTCTGTCGACAACAACAAACCTGTACAGTCTGCAATCTGATACAATGCCCTCTTAGTGTTTAATTTCATTGAAAAGTATGACTTTTACCATTTATAAAGTTAAGCATATGCCTAACGCTTGGTGTTACTATGTTTTTAGGATACAAAGTTAAGACTTAAACTACTTCAGTATTAAGCAACTCTATTTGTAATTAAGTGTTGAATTAGCCATTAGTAATTTTAAAGTGAAGAAATATTACAGAGCATCTGGGTACACTATTTCAGCTAAAATTTACTAATTTATCCACTTCAAATAATACATTGTGCTGAAATACACAAGAAAACCCTACCACACAATTCCTTTGTTTCTGAGCAGTTGCCATTTTGCAGATACTCTTCTGTTAATAAAACATCAGCATTAACACATGTACGATCGCCACTCACAAGTGCGGGCAAGCCCAGGCTGCAGCTAATCAGCTTTCGCAAGTCAGTACCCAACGCCACAAACACTTCCTACACAATTAACCTGGATCAGTTCAAACAAATGCCGTAATTTTAGTGAAACGGGGCAGGGGAACTAATCTAATAAACCCCAGTACTAGTCTTCGTTTTCACACCAGCACAGACCTCGCCCAAGCTTGCAGTATGTGGTAAATAGAATATTGTGTGCCTATTTAGATGAAACCTGAGCCTTTGAAAGCAAGTGCTCTGAAGGGCCAACTGACACATTCTCAAAGCACCCTAAGAAGCAGCTCTCCACATTTAAAGCACCTCCAGCCAAAACCGAACCGTCCCCTTTTGAAAACACCACCAGGCCTGGACAATTTCAGGAGGCACTGGAGAGAGCAACTCCTCTCTTAACTATTCTGTTGAGCCACTTTCTCAGTAAGCCTTTAACCCTCAGCACCATGTACCTGACTCAAACCTTCCCCACCATCTCTAAGAATGAAACATACCCACACCCGCAAACACGGAAAACACCTTTTCTAAGAAGGAGCTTGCTCCTGGACCATTAGTGGAACTGAACTCCCCTCAGCTGAGCCTCCCCAAACCCCCCTCATCTCAGCATGGGACTGCACTCAGCACCTCTGTGAGAAAAGGCCCTTCCCAGGACTCAGCCCTAGAACAAGACAACCCGCCTCCTCAAGGTATAACGGCCACCCACAGAAGGCAAACGCAGCACTGGCTAGCCGTGAGGAGACCGCACACCGCCCACCTCCCACCACAACGCCCGCACGCAACGCCCGGCCTGACCCAAACCGCCCCCGCCCCCCGCTTTTATAGGGCAAGGGGCCGTGTGCAAACCGAGGGGCGGGGCTCGCCGTCGGCACGCAGCGCCGCGGGCTGTGCACAGCGGCGTCGCGCGAGCCGCCATAGTGTGAGTTCAGCGACGAGAGGCGGGTTAATGAAGGGAGGCGGCGGCTGAGGGGCGGGGGTGGTCGCCCTCAGCTCCTTCGCCCGGCTAAATACCGTAGGGATTCACGGCAGCTCCCCTTCGCTGAAGCGTTCGTAAGCCGGTGTCAGTGTGATTTGTGCTTAAGTGTAAAGAAAAAGTTTGAATGGGAGCGCAGTCTCACCCAACACTTTACACATGGGAGACATTTTTCCTTCAGAATTGGTTTTACCTTCCTGTGGGATGCAGGCGCTGGGCTTGATCTCAGGTCGTGCTGTGTGCGGGTGATGGCAGCTGGAAGTGCCCATGGCAGCATCTGTATTTTGGTGTCCCTGTCACCACAACTTAGACCAGCATGAAACTACCGACAGCGGCTACGCTCCTTCCCCACACTTTTGGCAGCAGGGGGATGGTCACAGAGTCATAGAACCATGGAACGGTTTGGGTTGGAAGGGACCTTAAAGACCACCCAGTCCCCCCCTGCCCTGGGCAGGGAGGTTGCTCCAAGCCCCGTCCAACCTGGCCTTGAACCCCTCCAGGGATGGGGCAGCCACAGCTTCTCTGGGCAACCT
>JAOXJK010000016.1:1271906-1285432 GCA_025774025.1 Xenus cinereus | reverse complement strand
TCTGAAGGGAGCCTACAGGAGAGCCAGAGAGGGACTCTTTGTCAGGAAGTGTAGTGACAGGACAAGGGGTAATGGTTATAAATTGGAAGAGGGGAGATTTAGATTAGATATTAGGAAGAAATTCTTTCCTGTGAGGGTGGTGAAGCACTGGCCCAGGTTGCCCAGGGAAGCTGTGGATGCGCCATCCCTGGAAGCGTTTGTTTAAGGCCAGGCTGGATGGGGCTTGGAGCAACCTGCTCTAGTGGAGCTGTCCCTGCCCATGGTAGGGGGGTTGGAACTCCATGATCTCTAAGGTCCCTTCCAACTCGAACCATAAGTTGCCCATGAGCCAGCAATGGGCCCTTGTGGCCAAGGGGGCCAATGGCATCCTGGGGTGCATTAAAAAGTGCGTGGCCAGCGGGTCGAGGAAGGTCGTCCTCCCCCTCTGCTCTGCCCTGAGGAGGCCCCGTCTGGAACACTGGGTCCAGCTCTGGGCCCCCCAGCTCAGGAAAGACAGGAGAGAGTTCTTCCCAGAACTGCTCTGTGATGTACAGATTTGCCGCAAACGTGCCAAAGACCAGCTGCTCTGGAAATTGAGACACATAAAATAGACTTTTTTTTTTAAATACAGTAACATAAAATATATATTTCATATCTATGCTCTATATAAAAACACAAACAAAAGTCTGATTGAGGTGTGCAAAAGTGTTCTACACCAGGAGCACCAGGCACCCCCCTTGCAGGTTCTCACAAGTCCTCACTCTATTTCTGTTTTTCAGCCTGCAAATGCTTGTCTGTCTCTTCTTCTTCAGAAAGGAACTGTAGGATTTTGTTCCTGCTTCCTGCCTGTGTCAGCCCACCACACTCCATGTCCCCATTTCTGTCATTTGGTGACATCTCAGAGGCTCTCCCTGCCCCATGGCCTCCACGGGGAGTATGGACTGGGGTGTATTTTGGGGAGCAGCCCCCTTTTCACTGCAGGAACAAACCCGCCTGTGTCAGCAGGCATGGGGGGAACTGGGGACGTCCCTCTGTGACATCATCCTGTGTCACAGACCCCTCCTCATCACAGCCCCACGCCGCGGACCCTCCCTTCACTTCCCTGCCAGACCTCGGTGAGCTCTCAGAGCCAGGGGACGCGAGAAGAGTCTCCTGTACCCAAGAGACACAGAGGACAAAGGGAGGCAGTGGGACAGCGCGGGAGCCGTTTGGCGAAGCACAGGCCAGCACATTGGAGAGGGAGTTTCCCAGTAGGAGACATCAAAATCCTTCTCCCGGCAGCCTGGCATGCGGACCCAGAGCAAGAACGTGACAAACCTGGTAGCACTGCTCACCAGCATCGAGCTCTGCAGCACGGTCACGTTTCCTACTCTCAAGAAGCTTTCCACAAACGGTAAGGCCTTCGGGACCTTTCTGATGAGCACCACTGCAGACAGGATGAAGGGCACAAACCATGGGAAGTGGGGTTCGTCCCTGCGAGGGAGGCCCCTAGGGACAACCCTGTGCCCCACAGAGCCCGGTGCAGGCTGCACCTTCCCCTTGCCATGGTGGAAGTCCCATGGACAGGTTTCCCTCGGCAGTGTGTCCCTCTCGGGGATCTGGCTCCAAAGGGAAAGATGTCCCGTTGGAAGAAGGCCCAGGCCAGTCAAAACCCAGCCCGTGTCACAGATGGTTTATCCTGCGAGGCTTGTTGAAGCACACTTGCACCCACCATCTCCTTGTCTACAGATGTGCAGATGGGACATGAGCTGGCTGACTGGGAGCTTGACGTGTCTTTCCCTTGCTTTCCAGATGTCGTTACTATTTGGAGGGCTGTGTCTAAGTATGTTCGGAAACAGCTCCTGAAGGAAGAGGTGGGATCCTACCCTGCCCCCTCCCCTTACCCGGATGGCTTGAGGGGTTCTGGCACCCCTGTGCCAGCAAGTGCTGCTGTTCTTCCCAGAACTGCTCTGTGATTTACAGATTTGCCGCAAACGTGCCAAAGACACAGCTGCTCTGTAAATTAAGACACTTTTTTTTTTTTTTTTAAATACAGTGACATAAAGTATATATTTCATATCTATGCTATATATAAAAACACAAACAAAAGCCTGGTTGAGGTGTGCAAAAGTGTTCTACACCAGGAGCACCAGGCACCCCTTGCAAGCTCTCACTCTGTTTTTCAGCCTACAAATGCTTGTCCTTCTCTTCTTTTTCCAGCCTCGGGCTGTCAGCATAACAGGACTGGGGACGTTTCATATCAAAAAATGTCACTTCTTTGAAAATGGCAAGATGATCACATTTCAGAAACCTGTGTTTTCGCTGTCCAGGACTGTGGCACAGATCAGTGAGCTGCAACATGCTTCTGTACCTGTTCCCGGTAAGAAGAGCAGTGAAATTCTTTGTTTTCCCCTACATCCATAGATTTGGGAGTTATGCTGGTTGCTGTTTAGAAGCAATGGTGGACACATCAGAGGCCTTCGTAAGGCCCTGAGAATAACCTCTGCAAGATGACACAAAACAGCCCACCAAGGAGCGATGACTAGAAAGGGGCCATTTGCTTTGGGCTAGTTTGTATTAAGGCTGTACAAAGTTGGACCTTCTCTCCGTGATCTGCTTTAGCAACTGGCTTTGTGCCGGCCACGTTTATTGATCTGCAGGATGACTGCTGGCTGATGGCCATTTATTGGAACTGTTTACCATAAAAGCCTTGAGATGAGGCTGAGGCTTTATTCCTGCAGAGAAGAACAGAACCAGACCTTATTGAGGCAAACACCCGCAGGCCCCGAGAGCTACTTTTATGCAGAGAAGTGGGTCAAAGTCATCTGTAGAGAACCTCAAATGAGAGATAAAAATTAGTTATCCCAGGAACCTGCCGATGGCCAGATCTGCTGCTGTGTCTGACCATTGCTGCCATTGCTGTGTCTGCAGCGGGCCATCAATGCGGCCTGTGCAGCACTAAGAGCTCAGTGGTTTATCTGTGTTTATATCCAAGTCTCCTCGGTCCAGGACTGCGCTATATGGGGGTTCAGCTCCATGGCCTGGCACACTCTGCTCTTCCCATGGGAACCAGCCCCTTTCTTCCCTCCTGTGCCATGTGGACACAGATGGCCATGGTCCTTGGTTCCCATTTCTGCCTAGGGAATCATGGCTGTGGCTTGGCACATCTGTTAATGGGGTGATTTGACCTTCACTTGAGGAGGGGCTTACATCAGCTCCTTTAAGGAGCTGCACCGGGTGGTTACACCAGACAGTGCTGCAGCAGTGTATTTGGCCTGGCAGCTGCTGGCGCTTTATTTGAGTCTGCCCAGCTGCTGTCTGAGTTATAGTCTTCCTCCTCTTCCCCAGGAGAGATTAAAAAAGTGTCGGTGAGCTACAAGAAGACCCACTTGGAGGTGCCCTATTCTGAGAAAGTCACGCAGCACTGTGTGCAGGAGACCCTGGACTTTCTCTACTTCATCCTAAAAAAGAAAGAAGATACGGACTTTGTTTTAAAGGATGTTGGCACTCTTGCTATCCGGGGAACAGAAGTGACAATGGCATTTTGTGAAGACCTTTTACTAAGCCTCAACAAGTCTAGAGACACAGTGGAGAAGTTGCTCACTGTAAGTTTATTCTTTTTCCAGTGCTACTTAGACTGGGTTTGACATCCCATCAAAGGGCTGGGGAACTGAGCTCTGCTGGCCAGCTGTAACCTGCTGGGTCACTTGGACTACGCATGGCCTGTAGCAGTGAAAGCTTGGTTTAGTGCCTTTCTTTTATTTGCTGTCGTTCAAGGGTGCTGGGAAGGTACGCAGTACTACTTTTGCTGGGCAAGGGAAAGCCCTGGCAGGGCCTTGCCATAAGGAGGAAGAAGGCCAAAGCAATGGCAGGGGGGATGATGTTCACCCCACGCTCTGGACATGAGGCTGAGGCGCAGAGGCACCAAGGCCTTGCCGAGACCAGCCCCTCGTGGCTGCTGGCACGCTGTCGGTGTAGTTCTCCTGGCCTGACAGAAGAGGAGGAGCCGATGGCTGGGTTCCTTCACGCTGCAGAGGCACGCAAAACTCTTTGGAAGTCTTTGGAAAGGCTCTGGAGATAACATCAATTCGGAACCATTTGCTCTCGGTTCAGCAATAGTTAACACAAGCCAGTCCACTGCAACCAGCAGCCAGGAACCCAGGCTCGTGGTGGGCCTCCCCTTGTGTTGGCCTCCACTGACGTCTTCCCCAGTGAACAAGGAGTCTCCTGCCTGATGCCATCAACTCTTGTCCTTGCAAAAAAGCTGGTGACATTCCCTGCCCTAGCAGATTATATGCTGCGCAGCTTGTTTTGGCAAGGGGCTGAGGCACTTGGCCAGAAGTTTGCTGAGGGGCCGCTAATTCTTGGAGCTATGGAAAGGCTGTTGCAAGCATTGAGTTCATTGCCCTGGAGTCACGTCAGATGTTTCTGTCCCTGTTGCAGAAGAAATTGGTCATATCGGACAAAGAAGTCACCCTCTTTCCAAGCCGTTTTGGCCGCGTTCACCAGCTTCCACAGTGAGTATATTTGTTTCTGCAGCCCTTACCTGACTGAGCGCAGGGTGCTCTGCTCATGTTTGGTAGGGCTCTGTCAAGTTACTGGTTTGCAGGTAATTTCATCCTTGCTTTGGCTTAGTCTGGAGTTATGCATCCTCCATTACCGATTGTGGTTTGCATTTTACCGTTACTCCCATCGGAGGGAACCGGTTTGCCAGACAGAGGAATTCAGGCAACCCTCTGAAAGTCTCATCTGCTCATTCTCTTCCCATTGGCAGAGACTGCTCAAACACTTAACAGAAATAAGATGCTAATATTTCCATTATTTTGAATATAGCATGGAAAGCTTCTCTTAGCGGGTCGATCAAAGACCAGCAGCAGGCAAGTCCTCTGTCTGTGATCTTTCTGTGCCTTCTGTAAAACTCACGTGAATCAAAGTATCTCTGAGATGCCTTCTTGGGTCAAGATGGCACAGGAGGACTGAGGCAAGAAACCAAAACCTCTTCCTAGCGAGGGGCTGCTGAGCCGTCCCTGAGTCCAGCACTGCTTGGTGGTTTCCTTAATGGCCTAGGACATGAGGTGGACTCTCTAGAGGTACCTTGACATTCATCTGGCAAAGAAGCCTTTTTCTCAGAATGGTGCTGCCTTCCTGTTTCCAGGTTTGAGATGAGAGTAGTGCCTCGAAGAGTTTCTCTCACAGATGAGGAGACATCTTCAGATGTCAAGAAGGGTTTGAGCAGCACGGGAAAAAGAGGTAATGTCAGCGACTGATGCCCAGCAGAGGTTTGTGCATTTGCCTGTCTTCATGACTGGTGGGCGTTTAGGGCCCAGGCGACAACAGCTACCTGGGATGGGAGAGGCACCCTGGGTGCCTCTGTTTACCCCTCCTGGTAAATCTCAAAGGTTGCTAAGCTGGGCTGAGACCTCACTTCTCTTTTAAAGCTGGATAAACTTCTCTTTTAAAGCCTCTGTTTACCCCTCCTGGTAAATCTCAAGGGACTCGTTTTTTTGGAGCAAGACTCCAGGAGGGCTCAGCACAACTAGCTGCGGTTGGTGGTGCTGAAGTATGTTTTGCCCCTGCGCTCCATGGCCTGGAGTACACCTCTTCCATCCTAGGAGTTTGTGCAGGAGGGAGTAAATGCTTGGGGAAGTCCGTCGGCACTGTGAATCACAAACTCTGCCTCGAGTTTGCGAGAGTGGGGCGGGGGTGTTGGCTATCTCTTGGAATCACCACAGTGTGATTCAATGAGAAAAATCACATAGAGAACAACTGTGCAAAGGTTGCTAAGCTGTGCTGAGACCTCACTTCTCTTTTAAAGCTGGACAGTCTAGCTCCCTGACCGAAATGCCTCAGGAGCATGAGAGCTGTAACATGTTTGAGTTGAACGCACCATGACAGCAAATTTTGGTATACCAAACATGTATGTAATACCAAGAAATTGCTCCCCCCAGAGAGATTGTTAAAGTGCCAAGATCTGTCTCTCCCCAAAAGGCTCTGCGCAGAGGAAGGACTAGCCGCAGCAGGAGAACACTCACACTGAAGAGAATAATGGGGTTATTGAGGGTTGAACAGGGTCAAGGGCTGGCGTCAGGAAGGGCTTAAGATCTCCCTCTGAGGAAACAGGTCTCGGAAGGAGCCCCAGTGAGGCCTCAAACATTAGCAGAGCAGATCTGTGCCTCCTTCTGCCTGTTCTAAGAGGTTTTCTCCTTTCATACTTGCAGCAGTTCTTCACCACTCACCACTCCTTCTGCAAAGGAGCGTTCCTCCAGACCGCTTAGCCAGAGCTGATACGGAGAAAGCAGCACAGGAGAAATCGGGGAGAAAAGGGCCTCCTGGCAGGTGAGACTCTGAAAGGACTCTGTTAGAGTGGCCTTGTGCTCTAGTGCTCGTGCAGGCTGTTTTATAAGGGCATACAATAGCAGAGCTTGGAAGGGCTCTCAGGAGATCCTAGTCCAAGCGGCTGCTCCAAGCAGAGTCTGAGCTGAGGTCAGACCAGGTTGCTCAGGACTTTATCCGGTCTTGTCTTCAAAGCCTTTAGGGATGGAGACTGACCAAGCTCTCTCCCCTGTTCCCTTTGGACCCAGGGTTTGTATTGACTCAGAAGCGCTGCTGACACACGTCACCACACAGTGCGTTTCCTTGCTGGATGGGAAGTCCCACAGTATTTGGGACTGCTTTGCAGTGGTCAGTGGAATGGCCAGGGGGGGCATGCCAGTATCTCCAGGCACCTGTCATTGCACAGGATGCAAATCCTCTCGTCGTTCCATCAGGAGGGCCGCATCGCGCTGCGTGTCCCAGAGCCTTCCTTATGGAAAAAGCTCATCTCCTTGAGTTCCTTTGTGGCACATCTGAGCGTTACAGCTCAGGGCTATCCCCGTCTCTGGGGAGGGGAAGACAATTGCGCAAAGCAAGCTTGGTCTGCTGCAAGCAGGTGAGCAATGTGAGCATAGGACGGAGAAGAAACTCTTCCTGCAGTCATACCGACTCATCCTGGTGTATATTTTCAGACTGTTGCCACAACATGCAGGCACCGAAGGAAGGCAGCACAAAGAGACTCCCTTCAAGAGCCCCGAGTTGCCATTGCTTACTTCTGAAGAACACGGGCAGACAGGACAGGTACGTAAGATCAAGTGAGGCAGTTGTGTCACTTGATTGTAGAAAACCAAGTGGGGATCTTTTAGGAGAAAGAGGTACATAAAAATACGCAGTTACTGATTCTCAGTATGTCTTTTACTGTGACTTATTTTCCCATTCAGTTACCTATTTTGGGTATCGTTCATCTCAGAAAGGGAACTGTAGCCCTTTTCAAAAAGCAGCTCTTTGATGACTTAGTTCATTGCCTGTAACAGAAGGGCTTTCTGGTTCGACCTGCAAGAGCCATCTGTCGACAGAAACTGGAAAAAAAGGGAAGATGACTGAGAGAAGAGCACTATTTAAAAACAAACAAAAAAAAAAGAAGACCTATGAGGCTAACCGCTGCTATTGTGTTTCTGGGTCCCTGTAGAAAAGACAGGCTGTATTTGCGATTAATAGTAGAAGAAAACTGCAGCTGTCCGTGGCCAGAAGGAAGGAGAAAGAAGAGAACAGAGAAGCAGGAAGCGTCAGCTTTCCAGAATTGCCTCAACAGCAAGCTGGGAGAGAAAGCGACAGGACACGGAGGGCCCAGGTATGGGAGTGTCACCAGAGCAGCCTTTTTCCGGTCGGGGTGGCACCGAGTTGGGAAGGTCTCCAAGTCCCAGCAGCATCGCTCCCTCCAAAGAGTAGGGCAGGTGGCTGTGGCTTCCATTCTCCCTTGCTCACTGCTGCGAGGGAGGAATTGGCGGTAGAGGCCAAGGGGCAAAACCAGTGGCCGGCCAGGGTGAAGGCATCAGTGGGCCTGCTCCGACCCTGAAAAGGAGGCCACCTCTGCCCCGGTGCTGCCTCTGGAGCTCAAGTGGGATCTCTTCCAGGCACCTGGCTCGAGCCAGCTCCAGCCGGCAGCGTGGAGGGGGAGAGCTGTCTCTCTGAGTAGCACTCCGGCCATTCTTCACAAGCAAAATGGCTGACGTTATTTCAGCTGCTCCTTGGTGGCAGGGAGCCAGCGTTTTGCTCAACGGCAGGACCCAGCTGTTTTCGTGCTGCTCTGTGCTTTGCTGATGGCCCTGTCTCCACCCCACCCCACCCCTCACAGTTTGGCCAGAAGCATGTCAGAACTGGAGGCCCCTGCTCACGACACACATGGAGGCTGCCACTTTTGATCACGTCCTGCCACACGTTTCCGCACTGTTCTGTGACAGGCTTGCTGACATTTTGGGAAACCACTGTGCCCACCTGACCCCAACTCAATTCCGCAAGAAGTTGTGACATGAAGTACCAGCATGAGTAGTGAGGATTCAGTCAACGGTTTGACTAATGTCTTGGAGCGTGGTTTCCAATTATACCATTGGAGAAATCTGTGCCCAACTTTTGCCTTTAAACTTAAAGCAAGTAGGCCTGCATCATCCAAACCCAGACAGCACGTGATTTTTGCTCCACCTGTGGCAAAACCAGCCTCTCCCTTTTTGAAACCAACTTAGGCTACAGACTTCTGCCATTTGTCTGTCTTGCAGCTGCCCCGGGAGGAAGAAGATAGCCTCAGATCCCCAGAGACCACCTCCAATACAGAAGAGGGTCAACAAACAGCGGAGGCTTGGACCCAGCTCAGGAGGCATTTTCGAACTGAGCTGGAAAGCTTGGGGGACATGGGAAGGTGGCTGACCCAAAAACCTGCCCTCAGCCAACAAGAAGAAAAATACCTGCACAGAATAAAGGCACTCCGAGCAGCCAGGAGAGGTGCTGTCAAATCAGCCGAGACCAACAGCCTGGACGTAAGTAGGGAATTGCGTGGGAAATAGCGTCTGCCATCAAATCAGTAGAGTGACACCGCTTTACCCCAGCTGATGCCACGCTGACGGGCATGGTGATCCTGGATAATGGTGATCTCAGGGTCTTAAAGAGAACAAGTGCACCTGCGTGCCTTGGTAAGGGCGGGGTGATTTAGAGGACAGTGCAGCAGGAAAGGACAAGGTGTTATTGGGAGTATTAGCTTCTCAGTAGTCCCTTGACCACATGGTATCTTGCAGTTGAGGTCCTACAAGCTAAGCTAAGCCGTCCAGGGAGTATCTGTCTGATGACTCAGCTCTGGATGGGAAATGAACTCCCAGAGGAGCGCCTGTCCCTCTGATCCCATTGCAGGGTGCCAACTCCTGTTTGCACACACTTCTGAGATGAATCCCTGCCTGCAGCTTCTCTGAAGGGAGCGCAGCAGCTCCAGGGCCCCACTGAATGCTAACTGGGACCTGCCCTTTACTTGCAGAACAAAGACAGCCCCATAGAACGCAAAGAAAAGTCCCCAATGCTGAGATCTGGGGATCGCCCTGTTGATGAGCACTGCCTACCCTCAACCATAGAGGCTGACTTTGGAGAACTGGTTGACCAGTATCGCAGCAAAACCGTGGCGGTCTATATGCAGAGCTCCAAGCTGTGCGAAGAGCGCGATGTTTCCATCACCAAGCCAACGCTGCAGAAAGGTAAAGACCAAAGGCCTGATGGGAAGGCACTAAATCCGACAAGTTCATGACTCTTCCCAAGCCCAGAAGCAAGACTAACGTCAGGCTGCACTGCTGATGGAGCATGTTTGCAGCCCTCAGAGGGCCGTGGCAGATGCTGCTGGTTAGGATCAGCAAGATCAGCAGCAGGGCCAGAGCGGGACCGAGACACCAAGGGGTGCTGCAGATCAGCTAGGCCCTTTCCCGTTGCCCCTGGGTCGGTAGCCAAGTTCAACTGAGAGTGCAGCTCACGAGGCAAGTTCGTGATGATGGGGCAGGTCCAAGGTCAAGCTGTGAAGTCGGACCACAGTAGGATCAGTGGGTCCATAACCAGGAACAGACATGGCTGTGACTGAGCCGTAGACGGCTACGCCTACAACGTCTGAGCTGGAACGGGGCTGCTGATCCCAGGGTGCAGCATGAATGACTGTTTCCCCTGTGCCCTTTGCCAACAGGCCTGCTGCATCCAGGAGACAAGATCATCAAGGAGGGAGGAGACATAAGGAAGATCAGGCAGCCTGGAGGATACTACAGCACAGGACATGCTGATGCTCCATCCCCTGGGAGCACCTACAGATCAAGAAGCCAGGCTGTGGACGCAGAAAACAGGTTTGTTCAAAGAGGGCTTCAGATCAGTCGCCTCCTGCTGCCCTGCTGTCTGTCACCCCTCTGTGCTCAGTCCCCACAGGCTCAGAGGCAGGACCAAGGTATTGGAGTGAACCCGTAGGATGCTGCAAGGGAACAGGGAGCGGCAGTGAAGAGGCAGGTCCTCTTCTCAGACACACGGCCACTCCTTTGCTTTAGCCATGTCACTGGGTTGCAGTGGTGCCGGTGAAGAGCTTGTAGTGCCTGGCAGGAGCCTTGGAGACTACTTGGGACAGCTCTGTGCTGTGAACTACAGAGGTGACAAAGCTTCTCTTCAGACCCACCCAACGCTTAGCGGAAAGAAATCCCTTCAGAGAATGTTTATTCTTGTGGAAGAAAGACAATCCTGAAGAGCTGAGCTTTGGGTGGCTGAAGAAGCTTTTGGAGAGACAAAACCACTGCAAAGCAGAGCACAGTATTCTTTGTTTCTCCCAGTTAAAGTGTTTAGATAGCACAGTGCTGGGCAACATACCAGCTCTTAAAGAGAGCTTCACAGGCTGGCATTTCCAGTGCCAGTCATGTCAAGTAAGGGCCGACACAGCGTGCACAGCTCAGGCAGAGCTTCCCAGTGCCTAGACGCCCAGGGAGCTGGGTCTTGTCAGCCTCCCTTTTGACCTTACTAAGAGAAGCGCTGAAGCTGCCCAGAGTTTTATTTCTGTAGAGCATGCTATTCTCTCTCATACATCTTTTTTCCCCCCCTTCTCTTCTGCCCCCTCCCCTCCCCCTTTTTTTTTTTTTTTCCACAGGCATCTTCAGAGGAAGACAATGCAAGAGACAAGCAGCAATAAATTCTGGCCAGGTCACCTTCTGGACAAGCTATACCTATACTTTCCTGAGAAGCAACACGACAGGGCACATGCCTTGTTCAGCTGTGTTCGTCCAACCAAGCCCGTCTACCACGGCATCTAAAGCCCTGACTGCAGCTGGCTCCTCGGCGAGCCAGGACACTTGGCCTCCGGAGACACTGCCTTCAAGACCAACTCCACCTGAAGCTCTTCTACAAGCAGCAGGAGATGTGTGCACAGCTTTGCGATCCCTCAGTCAGCTCAGGGGATCTGGGCCCCACTTCTGCATAAAATAAATGGATTAAATAAAGAGCATATGAGCATATAAAGAGCTAATGAAAACTATAGAGATCATGCTAAACACGTGTGACCATGGCACTCACCTCCCCACCCAAATCATGCTATGCATCACCTGAGGGAAGGAAGAAACTGGAGACAAAACCACTCCGTAGCAAGTGGGGGTGTCCGTGTTAATTTGGCAAACATCAAAGGGGAAAATAAGTGCCCCTAGAGGGAAGCGGTGAGGCACCACCTCGAGTGCTGTGTCCAGTTTTTGGGCCCCTCACAACAAGAGACTCATTGAGGTGCTGGAGCGGGTCCAGAGAAGGACAACGGAGCTGGTGAGAGGTCTGGAGCACAAGTCTTGTGAGGAGCGGCTGAGGGAGTTCAGCCTGCAGAAAAGGAGGCTGAGGGGAGACCCTCTCGCTCTCTACAACGCCCTGAAAGGAGGGTGTAGCTGGGGAGGGGGGGTCATGCAGATAAATGACCCCTCTGCAGGACCCTGTCATAGCATTTGGTACCACAATGGAAGCCCTTGTGACACCTGAAGAGTCATGACTGGGCCCGCATTCATGAGTCTCATCATGGGGCAGGGCCAGCTCCTGCTGTCGCCTTTGACATGTCCCCAAGGGACTTCTTTCCTGCTTTTTCCTTCAGGAAACAGAATAGTAATTTGGAGGGAAACCAAACTTGTGAGAGGTTTCCCTCGTGGGGGAGCCCTTCAAACACCATCACTTTCCTGAGGAAATGTTTCTTTCCTGCTTTTTGAACAAGAAGGATTACCCATGACAAGGGCAAGCACACTACGGTGCAGCTGCCAGGGACAGCAAGCGGGCAAAGCCAAGTATCAAACCGACACCACGTACAGGATTTTCAGAATGATCTGAAACTGATCTTTAATTCTTCAAAAAAAGTCTACAATTCCATCCACACTGCACACCGATAAAGTGATATCTGTCTCATGGTCATGTTGTCCCCAAATGGGGGTTCTTCACCCCCTGTGCAAAAACCAATCCACACACTGAGCCAAGGTATTTCTCGTTATTTCAGTTCTGCAGAATTGGGTGCTAGGCATTTAACAACAGCCGTCATGCCTTGCATTTCAAACCACCCAATATTTATAATGGCAAAATACAGCTGATTGGTCAATAATGATTCATTCACCACTCCTAACTATACATACACATCTAAGCTCACGTTTAAAACATACGGGGAGGTTACCTATTAGCATGCTCATGATTAACAAAGGATGTGTATTTTAGTATTACAATTACCCAAGGTTAGTTTGGGATACACTCTCAGCTCGAATTTGGTCAAGAAGTTGTATTTTGCTCTCTTATGTCCAAGTCAGCAACTGCAAAAGAACATGTTAAAACCCATTGTTTTGTTTCACATCCTATTCAAGTTTAGGTACATTCCTTGATGCCTCAGCCATGTCCAAACCAAAGGCAAACTTTTAACTTTGTTCTTTAGACATCAGTCACAACACTCAGTACTGAACTGGAGGGAAGAAAACTGCCTGTCCTTTACGACAGAAAATCAGTTTTACTGGGAAAAGAAGAGCCCAGGGGCCCCCCAGGGGCCCCCCAATAACCTCCAAACACATCTCAGTACAGCCCAAAGTAGATCTGGTAACTCTTGTACACTCTTTGGAAGTGAAGCTGAACAGAAAGGCAAAGACCAGGCCCCTGCGCGGCCCCTGCAGCACCTCCTCTTCCCCACACCACCACGACACCCGCCAGGGGCAGGCTCTGGGGCCTCTTGGGGGACCTGGCGCAGAGATCAGGGGAGAGCCCAGTGAGCACCAGGGCTCAACATGGCGGAGCTTCCCCTCGGCGACCGGTGGTGGGGATGTGTAGTGCGCATGCGCCGGGGGCAGCGCAGAGCGTGGCTCGCGTCAGTGCGCATGCGCCAGCGGCCCGGCTGCGGGGCCGAGCAGCAGTCCGCTAGGGTCACCAGTGCGCATGCGTAAGGCCCCCGCTCGCAGTGCCCGCAGCGCGCCTGCTCCGCCGCTGTCACCGCGGCCTTCGGCGTCACCACCGGTGGCTGCGCGACGCGAGTGCGCTTCGGCCCGGCCCGGCCCGGCCCGACCGGTGCCGGCTCCCGCTCCTCGCCTGTGGGGGCACAGCCCGCGCACCGCGCCGTCTCCGTGGCAACGCCCGGAAGGGGCGTCTCGAGGTGGGCCGGAGGCCGGAAATGACGCTGCGGCTGGCGCGGAGGCGGCGGAGCCGGGCTGGAGCCATGTCAGCGGGCGGCGGAACGCAGCGCGACGCGGGGGCCGCGGGCGGGTGAGGCG
>JAOXJK010000016.1:1231918-1262632 GCA_025774025.1 Xenus cinereus | reverse complement strand
GCCTGATTTGGGGTTGATATATGGTACCCTTGAGAGTTTGCATGCATACGTCCTAAGGGGTAATGTCTGTGGGGTCACGCTGAGCGATTGGGAACTGCGTTGTTGTAAAGGCAGATGAGAAGTGAAACGTGTCCGTGTGCTTGTGCGTGCCGAGGATAGCCTTGCCTGTAAAAAATGAGAACAATATTTATTATAATTACAAATGAGAGCAGCTCAGCCGATCAAGTTGCGGGTCAGCCCCAACCCATTAGTCTTTCAGAAGTTGCTTTGAATCATTGGTCTGCCCACCTCTGGGGCAGATTTAATGAGATCACCTGAGGAGACTTGGACAGTGTGTGCTCATGGTGGGTCAGAGGAGAAGACCGTGGGCAGAGAGAGCCACAGAAGAGTTTCCTTCAAAGGCAGGACAGGCAGTCGGTGCTGGTGTTATGAAGGCAGTCTATGCACACAAAGAAGAAACCTGTCCTGGACTTCCCTGCCTGGTGTGCTTTTAACAGCATCTGTGCAAGCACACAAAGAGTTAACATGCCCTAGATACTCTCTGAGGTTTTTAGATCCGCTAGGACCTAAAACTCATATATTTGAGCGGGGAATGTGAGCTGTGTTCTTTCTTTCCTCTATGAGGGAGGCTTCTCTTAAGACTTCACAGTCCACTGTCCAGAGTTTTAATGTTGGCTGGCTTAATATTTATGAGGCACCGACCTGGCTGTGGCTGGAGAAGACACTTGGGGCAGCAGGTACTGATGCACATGCTTGACTTGGAATCAGTAGCTATACCCTTTCTGTCCCAGTGGGATACACATGTCCCTCAGGGCTGGACTGGATCCGAGCTGAAGCTGTGGCCAATATTTCTCAATAACGTGCTGGTGCTGGAAGCTCTGATAAGGAGCAGCATCTGGGAGGCGAGGCAGCAGTCGATGATGCCCTGTGGGCTTTGCAGCCTCAGTTTATAAAGCGCCAGGTCTGGAGATTGGGACTGGTCTCTCTCCTGCCTCCCCTGGGTCGCGGTTCAAAACGAGGTGTCACATTTTGGAAACTTCCATGGTCAGAAAAACTAAAAAGATTACTTCTGAGGATGTAGAAGGCAGGGGAGGGGGGGGAAGAATGAAATATTAATAGGTGTTACCTGCTCATCAAAACTCATCTTTATTTTCATTGAGAACTGGAAGTGTATAATCAGCGCAGGAAAAGGCAGCTAAATATATTTATGAAATAAATATGAGTTGTTTACTTTTGAATAATGGTGAATACCCTGTATTAAGGATGACGCCTTGTTGCATGCTGAGAAATTCAATGAACAAGGTTTGTGGAGGGAGTAACGTCTTCTACTACCCAGCTGGAAAAAAGCTGTCAGGCTATCTGGCACGCTGAATATCCAAAAATATGGTGGTTTTTTTTCCCCAAAAAACCTTCAGTTGGTTTAATACAGATTTTACACTCCCTGCAAACTTTACCCATCTTATACCACCATGTCTAAAAGAAGTCAGCTACAAACATTTTACCTGCATTGAATTTTTTGCATGTTTTTTTTTTTGTCTGTAAAGGTGCGTAAGGGCAATGAGAAATTGAAATGTAGAAATAAAAAGAAACACTTGTGACTTGTAAACCACAAGGAAGACAAGATGCACAGAACTCAGAAATGGGGTAATTTGTAATTCATATCAAGGACCTTGTGTTTCAAGAGAAAACATTTTGGAGAGGCATGAGATATCTCTGTGGGTCTGGTATACAGATTCATACAGATCCAACACAAAACAGTGTAGTGTGTTTGTGAAGATGGGGGATGATTTTGACCAATTATGTCTAGATATTGTAATTAAATCAACTATGAGTTTTGAAATAAAATAACTTTATATAAATAACTTATTTATACAAAGCAAGACTGAAGTACAGTGATAATAATATGATTTTAAACAATACTGTAAAACTATTTCAGTGTTTGTTCAGAGCAGAAATATTTTACCCAAGAGGTTATTTTCAGTTATTTCCTCAATTTTGATAATAGCAGATCTGGGGAAAGCAGGAAGCAGATATTTCTTTTGTGAAATGTCTGCAGTTGGTTTTTCTTTTTTTTTTTTTTCATTGGCTCCCACCTTGGGGTTGAACTAATGAAAAATAATGAGAAATCTTGGAGAATTAGATGAACAAGGATTTCCGTGCCACTGTCACAAGGTGAGTTGCTCCGTGCTAAGCTCCATGCTTCTGCAACTAAACAGCTATTGTCTCTTGAACAAGGTCCTTTAAAGCTCACTTCAAAATGCCATCATCACTTTGAAGTCGCAGTAGGAACATCAGTTTAGCATATCCTTCAAGCAAAGGTTCCTGCATGTGGTAGATTGCCTCTCACAGGGTTTGCAGAGAGATGATCTGGGCTGAATCCTAATATATTACCTGTTTTGATGCATACTTCGATTTCATGTAAAAACCCCCCAAAATGGGCTGAATTTTGTGGTCTCTGGGCTGGATGGGGACACCAAGAGGTTGAGCTCATTACGGGAGGCATGAGGCAGTGGTTGAGGATAATGCAATATTCAACAGAGCAAACATAATTGTTTCCTTTTCCCATGTGTTATGCCTCCTTGGGTGGTAGCAATAATATCTCTTTCTTAAGCACACACTTTTAGAGAGGTCTTCTGGGACTAATGAAATGCTGATACAGGGTGGCACCAGCCTTGCATCTTTGGTGCTGCCTCTGAGGACATGCACCCCAAATCCATGCAAAGGTTTTTCTGTGCTTTTGGCCAAAAGCAATGCAAAGCTCTTTCCTCATCAACAACCCCTGCACTCCAAGTGTGTTTATAATCTGCATTTCCAGTTTGGACCCTTGGTCTCAGGAGCTGTTCACCACCTCTGAAGGTGCAGCTCATTAAGATAGATAGTTGTCAATTACTCTTGACCAATAAATTATTCTCAAGCTCTAAACCAACCTTTTGAACTCAACCCTCTCCTGGTTGGGAAATAAAACATCTTCCTTAACTGTGCACAGTTCTTTGTGCAAAAACGGGCCGTGCTTTTGAGACAGAGCTAGCTCCTGATGAACTCAGCAGGGCTCCTCTGCTTTGTACAGGGGTTGCTTTAGGTTCTCATTATGTTTTCCTCCACGTAGCTACCTCCAGGGTCCCTGCTACTGCAGTAGAAAGAGGTGTAATGATTAGGGCTGGGCAAGTTTTCTTCTTTGCGGTATTTGCAGAGACTCCAGGCGTAGAATCATAGAATTGCCCAGGTTGGAAATTCTGCATCGAGCCCAACCATCAACCCAACACTGACAAAGCCACCACTAACCCATGTGCCTCAGCACCACGTCTGCCCGGCTTTTAAGTACCTCCAGGGATGGTGACTCCACCACTGTCCTGGGCAACCCATTCCAAGGCTTGACAACCCTTTCCGTGAAGAAATGTTTCCTGATATCCATCCTAGACCTCCCCTGGTGCAACTTGAGGCCATTTCCTCTTGTCCCATCGGCTATTCCTTGGGAGAAGAGACTGACCCCCCCTGGCTACACCCTCCTCTCAGGGAGTTGGAGAGAGCGAGAAGGTCTCCCCTCAGCCTCCTTTTCTCCAGGATGAACACCCCCAGCTCTCTCAGCCGCTCCTCACAAGACTTGTGCTCCAGACCCCTCACCAGCTCCATTGCCCTTCTCTGGACACGCTCCAGCCCCTCAAGGTCCCTCCTGTCGTGAGGGGCCCAAAACTGGACACAGCACTCAAGGTGAGGCCTCACCAGTGCCCAGTCCAGGGGGACGGTCACTGCCCCACTCCTGCTGGCCACACTGCTCCTGACACAGGCCAGGGTGCTGCTGGCCATCTTGGCCACCTGGGCACACTGCAGGCTCATATTCAGCCACTGCCGACCATCATCCCCAGGTCTTTTTCCATCAGGCAGCTCCAGCCACTCTTCTGGACTTCATGGGGTTCTTGTGACCCAAGTATAGGACCCGGACCTTGGCCTTGTTGAACCTCACACCGTGGGCCTCAGCCCATCAACTGAGCCTGTCCAGGTCCCTCTGCAGAGCCGTCTACCCTCAAGGAGATGAACAGCTCGCCCGATGTGGCGTTGTCAGCAAATGTACTGAGGGTGCCCTTGCACGGCAGCCCGTGAATGCTTCTTGAGCACAGCTGGAGTGGGGGGCAGGGGAGGAATCCTGCTTTCTGCTGATTGCTGTAGCTTCCTTTGCTTTACCTTTAGATGTTGTCCAGAGCTGTGCTGTCTGCTTTATCTTTCATAAAGTGATTCTTGTACCAAAAATTTTTTTTCAAATCTCTCACGTGTACACGTAGAAAATTAAATTTCTAATCTTTTCTTATATGAATGCAAATAGAGTAAAATCCTGTGAGACTGTCTTTCTGTTAGTATTGATAATTGAGTGTGGCCTACAAAGTCTCTTTTGAAAAATATATGGAAGCTTTTAGATTCTTTTGACTTTGAGTATTTTGTCTCTAATGAGGTAATTAGTTTCCCACTATTTCCTCTGAAGGATTGTCCTGTATTTTACACAAACCTGATGCAGAGGCCAGCAGGATGAGTAGGATGTTTAGTGGGGTTTTGGTGGTGGAGTTTTGTTTTCAGTTTTTTTGCTTGTATTATTGCTGTCTTTGTGCAGAGTGTGTTCTGTAATTGAAGTCCCCTTAGAATGTTATGGGGATGTGTGATAAGATGCCTTTTGCCTGCAAAAGGTTAATATAGTAAATAGATGTTTATTGTCTAATCTTTAAAAATTCTTTGTAGGTTCATGCTGAATATTCCCGATTTGTGAATCAGATAACCACTGCAGTCCCGTTAGCAGGTAAGTGTTAGCAATAACAAAGTCTTTGGAGTTGCATTCTGCAGAGCTGTACTTACAGTTAGAACTTATTTACTTGTGGAAGTCTTTTAAGCCCTTCAATTGAAAAGGAAGTATGGCATCTTTTACATTTAGTAATTACATTTGATATTTTTGTGACTCTAACTGAATTGAAGATGACCCTTTTTTTTCCCCATTTCTCTCACCAGGCTTCACGCAGCCTGCTGCTATAAATAGCATACCCTCCCAGCCATCGTATTACCCTTCCAATGGGTATCAGTCTGGTTATCCTGTTGTTCCCCCTCCTCAACAACCAGTTCAGCCGCCGTATGGTGTACCCGGCATAGTACCACCTGCAGTGCCATTGGCACCTGGAGTCCTAACAACGCTACCTACAGGAGTTCCGCCTGTGCCAACACAGTACCCAATATCTCAAGTACAGCCTCCAGCCAGCACTGGCCAGGTACTGCTACAGATAAAATATTTGTCCTATAGTTGCCAACTTACTGTTGACAAACAGTAAGAAACAAAGCTGTTTCTTTGCTACCAATAAAATAAAGTGCCAGATGGTGAATTCTTTAGAGCATTTTATTTTCGTTACTGCTCCTGTCTAAGCAACTAAACTGTTGGTATGACTGCTTCATATTGCATTTTTGGTATCATAGCCACCCGCTAACATAAAGGATATTTCCAAGGGGTGGCAGTTCATTTATTAAAAGCATTATTGCAGGCTGGGACACAGCTGTGTAGGTACAATGAGTTTGACTTACAGATAGTGATTAGTTTGAGGTGGGAGCGTTCTATATATGAAATACTTGTTTAAGTTGAATTTCCTTCTCGCTTCTCTTAGGTTCTGCAAAGAGAAACTAGTTGTGTCTTCTATGTATGAAACTCTACATTGAATTAATACTCTGTGTATTATCAAATTTTCTTGTGTTTTGCTTTCAACTTCTGCATGCCAGAGTCCACTGAGCGGTCCTTTTCTTCCTGCTGCCCCAGTAAAAACAACCATGCCGACTGGTACACAGCCACAAGTCCAACCCCATCCCCAAGGTCAAAAGAGACGCTTCACTGAGGAGCTACCAGATGAGAGAGAGTCAGGACTGCTGGGATATCAGGTGGAATAAAATTGACAATTTTACTTCATTCACCAAAAGGGAACTTGGCTGGAGAGAGATTATTAGCACTGTTTATTTGGCAGCAGTCATGCAAGACCTTTGGCACATGGCAGCAATTGTTACACAAGGTGGAGACCACGCTGTGTTTCTTTTGAGTGGATGCACTGTTCTTAAACTGTGACTGACTTGTTTCATTGGCAGCTTGCTTTCCATACCCTCAATCTTTCCTGAAAAATAGCAGTGCGTTCAGGTCAAAGAGATGTCAATAGCGTGTTACTGATCGGTTTAAAGGGAGATTATTTGAGGGTTTGATTGGGTTTTTGTGGGTCTTTTGGGTAGGCTTGTTTGAGAGGCGGGAGGGAAGTGTGGTAATAACTTCCAGATTTTCCTGTTTACTTTTCTTGCAGGTTGCACTTGAGAGGATTTCAAGAAGCCTAGTTTTAAGATACTGATTTTATTATTTTTTTAAATAGGGAATTTTAAACAGTTGACTCTAATAAAAATAATTTTGAGTTCTTCAGGCTTGTATGTGAGAAGTGAGTTTCTGGAAATGCTTTTCTAATGATATACCCCTGCTCACAGGTAGAAACCCATAACAAAAGCTTTGCCTAGAGACAATAAGGAAGTGCCTATATGTTAGACCTAATATTAGTGTCTCAAGCAGAGTTTACTGTGGCATGAGGTCTGTACAGGATTCAGAATGAGCTGATTGAGGAGATAGTTGATCTGTGAAGGAAGCAGCTATCTTTACTGTCCTGAACTGCTGAAAAGATGGAGTAGGTGGTCAGGTGTCTCCATATTGGTGCTCAGGTGTATTTCTTGCTATGTTGCCCTCAGTATTTTTATGAGAAAGCATTTTGTTTAACAATGGTGATTAGTGGTTTCTTCTGCTAGTTGGCAATATGCTCTGAGAAGTTTGGTTTCCTATCATTATCATTAAGGAGCTATAGCTTATGTTATAGTTGTAGATTTGCTAATGCCGTGTGTTTTTCTGCTCATAGCATGGACCCATTCATATGACTAATTTAGGTACAGGCTTCTCCAGTCAGAGTGAAATCAATGGAGCCGGATCGAAGCCAGCAAGTTCCTCAGGAAAGGAGAGAGAGAGGGACAGGTGAGTGATAAAGGAGTTATGTTCAGGTCTTTTCTGATTCTGTTGGAAAGCTTATTTCAGAGACAATCTGTGTTTCATGTTCTCTTCTCTGACTTGGGGATTAGGGCAGTTTTTTGTTTTGTTGTGGGTGGGGTTTTGTGGGTAGTTTTCTTGTTTTGTTCAGGTTTTTTTAAGAAGGGATGCAGGGGTTACCTTTTCATGCTTCATAATGAAAATTGCTTAATTTCCACTCCTTTTAAGTCTGCATGCTCTTACTTTGTCTGCGTCTGGTATTTTGCCAGCTTCCTGAGATAACAGGGTATTCTAGTGAAATAGGTTAGCACTTACACTTTAAATTATTCCAATTTTAAAACAAATGTGAAAAAGTTGTAAACTTGAAATTTTGCAGCCTGAAGTTTTGGGGAAATATATACTTGATAGTCCCTCTTGTTTTCTGGTCATTATAAAACACATCGAGGGTATTGGTAAAGCTTCCTACATTCTCCATCTTGTATGTAGTCCTCAATTCAGCATGGCTGTTTGAAGTCATCGGGCATTACTGCTTGTCCTTATGCACTCCAGTGCATTGAGCCACAAAACTGTCGGGTTTGCACTTTATTTCATAGCATAGTTTGAGTTGGAAGGACCTTTAAGATCATGCAGTCCATCCCCTCTGCCATGGGGAAGGACGTCTTCTATGGATCAGATTGATCCAAGTCCCATCCACCCTGACCCTGAACACTTCCAGGGATGGGGCATCCACAGCTTCTCTGGGAACCCAGTGTATCATCACCATTCAGGAAAGAATTTACTGCTTATATCTAATCTAAATCCGCCCTCTTTTATTTTAAAACTATTACCCATCTTCTGTCAGTACAGGCCTTGGTAAAAAGTCTCTCCATCTTTCTTGTAAGGCCCAACTAGGTATTGAAAGGTCTCCCCAGATTCTTCTTTTCTCCAGGCTGAACAACCTCAACTCCCTCAGCCTGTCCTCACAGCAGAGGGGGTCCAGCCCTCAGATAATTTTTGTGGCTTCCTCTGGACCCACTCTTAACAGGTGCGTGTCTTGTGCTGGAGACCCTAAAGCTGGATGCAGTGGTCAAGGTGGGGTTTTGAGAGCAGAGTAGAGGGAGAGAATCACCTTCCTCGGCCTGCTGGCCATGCTTCTTTTTATGCAGCCCAGGACACGATTGGCTTTCTGGGTTGCAAGCGCATATTGCTGGCTTGTGTCCAGTTTCTCTTCCACCAGTACCCCCAAGTCCTTCTCTGCAGGGCTGCTCTCCATCCCTTCATCACCAGCTGGGGTTGTTCTGACCCAGGTGCAGGACCTTGGCCTTGTTGAACTTCATGAGGTTCACATGGCCCCACTCCTCAAGCCTGTCAAGGTCCCTCTGGATGGCATCCACTTCCTCTAATGTATAGACTGTACAGCTCGGTGTCATCTGCAAACTTGTTGAGGGTGCACTTGATCCCACTGTCTATGTCATTGAGGAAGACATTAAACAGTATTGGTCCCAGTATTTGAATGACACCACTTGTTAGTGGTGTCCACCTGGACATTGAGCCATCGACTGTAACTCTTTGGATGCAGCCATCCAGCCAGCTCCTTAGCCATGTCTCTCTGATTTTGAGGCAGGAATATCGGGGGGACTGTATTGAAGACCTTACAGAAGCCCAGGTAGGTGACACCAGTTGTTCTTCCTTTGTCAGGTGGTGCAGTCACTCCATCATAGAAGGCCACTAGATTAGTCAGACAATTAAAAGTTAAACTGCTTAGGTCAAGGACTGAATTATGAATTTGTTTGCTATTACCATTGACTCTTTGCCTGTTTTTAAAAAAGAAAAATAATGGCTTGCATTGGTTTAAATAGGCAGTTGATGCCTCCGCCAGCGTTTCCTGTCAGTGGGATGAAATCGGAATCTGAAGAAAGAAATGGTGCGGGGTCTTTACCAGGCAACCATGGTGAGTGCAATGAATAAAATAGACTTGTAAGTCAAGTTTCCTTTCCCAAATGAGTTTGCACTGGTCTTAACATTTGTTTAAATAGATGATTTTTTTTTTTTGCTGTTCTTTATACCTCATTGTTGAAGTGAAAAGCAGGTCATATTGCACTGCTGTAAAATCACTGATGTTCGCTGTGATTATACACATAAGGTGCTTCTCTTAAAACTTCAATAAATAGCTGTACGACAGAGTAGAGTGTAATTAAGTGAAGGACTAAACACAGGTATTTTTGACCCATCAGTCAGCTGAGGCACAGAATCTCATAGGATTGTTTTGTAACACAGATATCATGTGGCTTTGCATTGTGAGCAGCTATCTCTAGAGGCACTAAGGAGTATCGGTGGGAGTTATGTTCAGGTGTGTATTTACAGACATGAGCTGTGTCTGCAAACAACAAAAGTGCTGTCAGATTTTATCCTTTCCTAGGGCCGTGTCATACATCAAGTATTTGCAACTTGGTAAAACATGTAATCATTTCAACTCTCCTGGTAGTTTAGTACCTTTCAGGTCTGCAGGTACATCGCCTTAGCCTGTTTAACCTTAGTTTTTCTGCAGTATTGATCCCAGAGATTGCTCTTCTGTTAGCTTTCTTTTGAACAAAATTTCTGCTTTTCTTTACATATTTATCTCTTTAACGGTGAAATTGCCATCACTTAGACCCATTTGCTAACTTTACCTTTTTTGTGTGTTTCTTTCTTCTTTCTCTGTTCTCTTACATGGTTCTGATGGATCACATGTGCTGTTGGTGGTGCTGTTTCGTGGGGCCTTCGACCTTGGATGACCATTGGCCTTGTGACCTCAAAATGGTGTCCAACTAACAATTTACAATTAACGTCTCTTTTTTATTAACTCATTTTGGGGCATTTTATATCTTTTTATTTTTACTTTTCCTTCTTGGGGGGCTTGGGGGATTGTTTTGTTTTCCCCTCCTAGATCATCAAGCTAAGAAGATGAAAACTGCAGAAAAGGGCTTTGGATTAGTGGCATATGCTGGAGATTCATCAGATGAAGAGGAGGAACATGGTGGCCATAAAAACGCAAGTACTTTTTCACAGGGATGGAGTTTGGGATACCAGTACCCTTCCTCACAACAGCGAGCTAAACAACAGATGCCATTTTGGATGGCACCATAAAAGCTGCAGAAGAGTTTTCATTCATCTTTTCTTTTTTTTTTTCCCTCTAGCAATAATGCATGTATATTACAGAATAGACTTTGCAAATACGCATTGTTTTTACATTTGCAGAAGCTAAAGGTTCTGTATTCCCCCTTGAAAGGGCTCATTATTTTTTAAAATCCTTATTTCTGCAGTGAATTTTCAATTAAAAAAAGAATAATTGAAATAGTACTCTGACAGGGCTAGTCCCTTATACAATGGGGGAAGTACTGTAAAGAGAAGCTAGGGGAAGCCTGTTGGTCTGTGTTCTCCAGGATAACCTAAAAATGGCAAAGTCGGTCTTGCTGACTTCATTCTACACCTGGTATTCATATTTTGAGCGTTCTTGCTGTCAGCCTGTGTTTTGCAGTCCCCATAAGCTAATGCTGACCCTGGCTTCAGTGTTTGGACTTTCAACAAAGGAAAGGAATATACAGTAGTTCTGAAAAACTTGAGGATCACATTTCCTAAAACTCTTAATTTGTTTTTAAGCATCTCCTGTAAATCAGCACTGTGGGTTTTTTTGTTTTTTTTCTTTCAAATGTGCTTTTACTAACCCCACAACTTCTCCTTCTAGCCAGATGCTGGGGCGGGGGGATGCTGGGTTTTTTGGAGGGTTTCATCTTGCTGCTGTTCCCCAGGGGGTCTGGGGCTGTGACGCTGTTACTGAATTTTCTCCAGTCCCCCCCCGGAATTCCTTCCCCTGCGGCGGGTCGGGTCGGACTGAACCCCTTCTCGGGAGGTTCGCCCCCATCTCTTCCCTCTCTTGCTCCATTCCGCCCTGTCTGCTTGGAGCGGTTGCTGGAAGGAGAGGCCCCAGGACGGGCCCGCGCAGCCCTGCTCCTTCCCCTCAGCCCGGGACTGAGTTGTTGGACTCGTTATGGACGTGGAGCGCAGGGCGGGCTGCTGTAGAGAGAGCTCTGCCGGGAAAGCCCCGCTGTGGAGAGGCGACGCCGGGACTGCGGCAGCTCTGGAAACCATTTTAAAAATAGGGACTTGCGTCGCTACAGCGCACTGACAGACCTTGCTGCCTCACTTGTACAAACGTTGTCTTTCCTATGTGTTGTAAATAATTAGAAACATACTTTCATTATAAATAAATGTATAAATATTCTGCTTCTTGCTCCTTTTGTGGGTGAGGGCTGACCGCGGGGAACCCTGAGGGGAGGGGCAGCGCGCACGCGCCGGCACCGCCCCTGCCGCGCGGGCCGGGGGGGGGCGTGGCCGGGCGCTCGCTGGCGGTGGAGGAGCTGCCGCCATTTTGGTGTCGCCGCCTGGGGTCGGAGCGCGGCCCGTGGGATGCGGCGCGGAGGAGCCTGACGGTGAGGAGGGGAGGGAGGCGAAGGGGCGGCGGCGGCAGGGCCGGGTGGGAGGCGGCCGTCGCTCATGCTCTCTTCTCCTCTTCAGCGGCGGCGGCTTCTTCGACGCTGAGGAGATGGATTCCGGAGCCCGCCCGGGCGGCGGCGGCGGCGCCCCGGGGCAGTCCCGCGAATACAAGCTGGTGATGCTGGGTGCCGGCGGCGTCGGCAAGAGCGGTGCGTGAGGCTCCTCGGCCCGGCGGGGGCCCGGCGGAGTGGGCGGCCCTGCAGAGCCGCTCCCTGCCACGGGCCCGGCCCCACCGAGCGGCGCGGGGGGCGGTGCGGGGCTGGGCAGCCGCCCGGTGACATCTTCCTTGAGCAGACGGAACGCGGGTTCGGGCGCTGCCCCGCGCCCGGGGTGTCACCGGCTGCCGCGCTCCGGCCGCGGCCGGCTTTGTTTGTGAAACTCCGAAAGGCGCGCTTTGTTGAAGACGAGGGCGTAGTTCTCTTTTTCTGAGTTATTTGACTTATTCCATCTACCGCGTTTCTTTCGAGTCCTACACCGAGTATGGTATCATGTTTTAGCTGTCAGTGAAACGATGTGCTCGAGCAGGTTGAGCGCTGAAGCTGCAGATGTTTACCTCCACTTGTGCAATTGTGTCTCTGATTTTTGTTTCCAGCCATGACCATGCAGTTCATCAGCCACCGGTTTCCAGAGGATCACGATCCCACAATTGGTAAGAAAAATCTCTCTTTGCTCCCTTGTTAGAAGTTAAGCTGTTGTGCAGTCCATCACTTTCAAGTACTCGATTTAAAGAAAGCTGTAGATTTGGCTGTAAATTGAGAGTCTAAAATTACTCATTTAAAGGTATTAAGAGTTCTGAGACTGCTGTGAGGACTGGGATACATATCCTGAGTTTTAGATCTTTAATGACTTTCTTGTCACACATTCAGGCCATGTGCTGTCTATACGTGTTTGTATGTTGGCAGAGAAGGATGAAAAAATGTTGATAAGTGATTATTAGTTGTCTCTTCAGCAAGTCTAGTCTCTATGCTGCAGATCAGCTCTGCTATTAATTTGTCTGGCCAAATTGTGCTCTGTGTTTTAGAAATTGGGAGGGATGAAAGTGCCTAACAACTTACTATATTGCTGCATAACTTTTACAGCATCTCTAAGAGGAATCTCAACCAACAGTTACACTATCAAAGGAAAAGTGGGAATAACAGCCAGCTTTTCATTGAAAGCAAACTGTTACAGTGTAGGAGTGCTGACTTAGAGGGACAGAATGTTTATTGTCTTACTTCTAAGAAAATGGCAGTTGGTGGTGGCCAGTTCTTCTCTTGAATCATGGGTATTTTCTGGCTTTGAGAAAATTGTAATGCTCTTACTCTGTGCTTTCTACCAAGGTGTGCAAAGTGGATTTATAGGTTGTGGTCACATGTCTGTTAAAAGTAGAATGTACAGTAGCATAAGTTTAGCAAACAGTTTGGACGATACTAAATCACACCAGAACAATTAAAAAACTCATTTGTTGTTAAACAAAGATCAGACTAATGTAGCATAATAATATTGCCAAATTAAGTTCTTCTAGTGTAATATTCCCTTTGTGAATTGATGACTAATGAGTATTGCAATCGTATTCCGGTCTTGTTCTTTCCAACATGTGGTGAATTCACAGAGGATGCTTATAAAATACGAATACGCATTGATGACGAACCTGCCAATCTGGATATCTTGGACACAGCAGGACAGGTATGTGAGTAAGAGTGAATTAGGATGATGTTGGGAAGTCTGTAATGGCCAGGTGTAGAGACAGAAATCCTGTAAAAGTATGCCTGTCTTATCTTCTAGTTTGGGTTTTGAGGTCTCATTTCTTCTAAGCATCACGTTGCTTGTAGCATCTGGTACCGCACAGTCTGCACTTAGGCAGCTCAGACAGTACTCTGGTTTCATGCACTGCTTTCTCTGTTGCACCTTGCTGTTCATGATCAACAAGCAATACGTACTGGCTGGTAAAAAACATGTTGGTGTGATTTCTGTGGCTTGGTGTTATTCTCAAACTTACGTAGTATCTTGTCTTGGATGTAACAGGAGGAGGAGATAGATGACTAGTTTACATAGTTCCTGTGCAGTTGGTTTTGGAATGCATGTTGTGTTTCCCAGTCTGAGAAAGCTAGAAAGTCATTGTGGAGTGCATTTGTGCAATTGAAATGTAATTGTCTGTTTCTAGGCAGAGTTTACGGCCATGAGAGACCAGTATATGAGGGCTGGTGAGGGATTTATCATCTGTTACTCAATCACAGACCGGCGCAGTTTCCATGAAGTGCGTGAATTCAAACAGCTCATCTATCGTGTTCGACGCACTGATGACACTCCTGTGGTCCTGGTGGGAAATAAATCTGATCTGACACAGCTACGGCAGGTAAATGGCACAAAAGAGACTCACAATTACAAGATATTTCTGTTGTAAAATGCAGTAATCCAAGAGGTTATACTCCCATTCTTAATTTTTTGTATATTTACTATATAATTAGTTGAACTGTAGAGAAGTACTTGTTTAACCCGGGATGCATTGAATGTCCAGATGTGTAAAGCAATCATAAAAGTAAAGTCTCCAGGTTGATGCTTTGGGTTTCAACTGCTCTTGGGCTCTTCTTTTTTTTTTAATTCCTGAAAGGAGATGCTGTTAATAGAGACTTAGCATTCTGTAAAACACTTGCAGATATTAGTACAAATTACAAATGCAAGCATGCTACAAACAGACATAATAATGGACAACGTGGATAAGAATGGACAGAAAAGAACATTACCTTCAGCTCAAGAAAGCAGTGATTACCACCTTGTGGGAAAACAGTTTGAAGCAGAGCTTCACTCGAAGGAAACGTACTTGGGAAAACAAGTTCCAGAGGTGCTGTTTGTATACCTGGAATTAGATGAATTTCAGAAGGAGTTTGTTGTTTCATGAATGTCTGGCATTGCTGGAGAAGCAACGGGTGAAAGGAAAAGAGGTTTGTAGAGAGAGATTTAGAGATGAGTGGAAATAAGCTGTTAAAGAACTGGGAGGGTGCATGCACAGTTACAGAGCAAGCAGAACAAGAAATGGTAAAGAAATAAACTTTCCGGGTTTAGCTTTCTTACCAAGTGTGAACTTTTTTCCAGGTCTCTAAAGAAGAAGGCTCTGCTTTAGCACGAGAATTCAACTGCCCTTTTTTTGAAACTTCAGCTGCATACCGCTATTATATCGATGATGTATTTCATGCTCTCGTGCGAGAAATCCGCAGGAAAGAGAAAGAAGCAGTAATGGCAATGGAAAGGAAATCAAAACCTAAAAGCAGCATGTGGAAAAGACTGAAGTCACCTTTTAGAAGGAAGAAGGATTCAGTCACTTGAACAGAGAGAATTCCTCTGCAAAATAAAACCTGTGAACAGCCATTTGTAACCAAAGTGGTTTAGTGACAACGTTTTGACAGCATTTTTTAAACCCGATGGGACTTCTCCAAGGGAATGCTTAACTTTTACCAATTATTTTTGTTTAGAATTATATTCCCTTCATTTTGGATATTTAACTTAAGACACAGTAACAGTTATACTTTTGCTATCATTTTTTTACTGGATCCAGCAAATGTTGCTTGTATGTCATTGGTTACAAATGCTGAAAGGTTTATGTCCCTGCACTTTTCCATGTTTGTTTTCGGTCACTGCGTACTGGAAGCTGAACTGTGTATAATATTGCTGAAGTTGTACCCAACCTAACTTATTTTTTTTCCGTAGTTGTTTGCACAAGAAAGTGTTGCTGCTCTCCAGAACAGTAAGCCACATCACGAGAGGCGGCTTGTTGAGGTTGTGCTGAAGAGACGTTTACAGAGTGTGTGTCACGACTTGCAACCTTGGCTGTGTACAGGCGTGATTGAACAGAGCTGTGCTAGAGTTCTTGTGTTCTCATCGAACAGATTTCTTTCCAGCAAAAGTAACATGGAATACTTGTACAAGTTTATCTAAATTATCAGCTAATCAGCAGTGTTGTAGGTGAGATTCTAAACAAGTCAGAAAAAGCAAATTATGGTTCCTATGGTAGCTGTAACTTGGCAACAATGCCAAATATGCACAAATATGTAGCATTTTCCTACTGTATATAGCATTTACTGCATTGCCACAGCAGGTGTCGTGTAATGATGCTGTAGAAACCACAGCTTTGAATTTTCTGTCTTGTTGCTTAAAAACCATAGATGTAATGATGTGCTGGCTTATTTATTTACATTCAGTTGTATGTTATTGTCTTAAAGGAGCCAGTATCTTTGTGAAGTAGAAGTTTCTAACGTAGTAATTTCAAATTATTCTATGATAACTCCTTTGTAGAGAAAATGACTGATACTGAGTTATCTGGGCCCAGAGCAAATATCCCCAGTACTGATAAGATTCCTCTGGGGCAGTCTTAGAAGTAGAGTTGCCAGAGCAGAGGAAGGAAGCACTTTGGTGGGCAGAGTGACCATTCCAACAGACACTCCCATCCCTGACCTGGCCATGGGGCGCTCCAGGCACTGCAGGGACAGCTCTTACACTCTGTAAGGAAGGATTTGGTTAAGAAAATGCTGCTGAGGCAGGCCCTCCATATGTAGAGATATTCTCTGCTTTTGAGCTGATTTACATACACATCAGTTAGAGAATTAAATCCAGCAGAGACAGATGTCTGGTGTTCCTCTTGATTTTGTTTTTTAATAGTAGAACAACTCAGTTGGGTAACTCAGACATGGTTAAATCAAGCTTCTCAGAGAACTAAGTGCCTAGAATCTTTCGGTTTAAGAGTGAAATAGCTTAATAGACTAAGTGTAGTGTAGTGATCATCTGTGCCAGTAACTGTTAATTTTGCTGATCAAAGTCAGATTCGTGCTGTCCATCTTAGTGTGCTGCATATGATCGTGCAGTCAAAACTGAAAATTCATGTGTAAAAGGATTAGTACAAGAAGCGAGGATAGCAAATATATAAACTTAAGCTTTTTTTCTTGCTAAACTCCTTATTGTTTAAAATATGACTGGAAATTCTGTGCCTGTTGGTTTTAAGAGTATTTTCTTTGTGTAGAATTTAAAAAAAAAAAACTTATAACAAGAAATTTGGAGGGGTTACATTTTTTTTATTTTGTTGATGGCTGAGCTAAACATTTAAATGGGTTTCTGTTTCTCACTTCAGTACTCAAGTGTTATACACTACACTGGTAATAATCACGTGTGTGTTTGAAAAAGGCTGAGAAAAATTCATATTGTTTAGAATTTAAGAGCAGTTCATGCATCTTTTCAGTATTTACTGGTTTAGGACTATAAGTCCTCTGAATCATTGATTAAATACTGTCTGTACCTCAGATGAAAGCCATCTAGCAGAAAATTTGAGAAGGCAGGGACAATGGTTCAGAAGTTGCTGTAAAAGTAGTCACTGATTCTGTCATAGAAATTCTTTCAGAACAGCCTTCGGGATGTGCTGAGCAGGGCCTGAGGCCATTACAGGTTTTCCCTGTTCTTTCCCTTGATGCCGTACTTTAAAGCATTCCTGCATTCAGATTTTTCAGATGATGGTTAAAGGTAACCCGTCAGCAGTACTGAGAGCTCTCTGGGACTCTTCCTACCTTGAAATAACTGATGTCTGTGCCTTATAGGATTCCTTTCAAGCCACTGAAATGTTTACTAATGCCTTTTGTGAGCCTGTTGCTTATAGAATTGCTACATCAGAACAGCAGCAAGCACTTTTTTTACACAGTGTTATTCAAAAAGAGTTCTATTTTTGTCATGTATAAATTTGTACACAGAATTATTGTTTTACTTGACACAATATATGATTTTTAATAGAAAGGTTTGCATCTGATGTTTTAACCTGTGGTGTCTGGCACAGTGGGTAGAAGGGTGTTCAGCCTGAGAGTGCTGAAGAAGGAAAGCTCATGGGTTGTTTAAATTATTTCAGAAAATGCTTATCTTGCTTGGAAAAAAAAGTGTTTCCTCATTTCATACTAGTAGAAAGCAGCTGGGTTTAGGCTCCTTTGGGGCTTTGGTGTAGTTGTATTTTCTTCCCTTACAGTAGTTATACTGTAGTCAGATTTGCAATATAATTCTTGCTTTATGACTTAACGAAAGGCTTCTGGTAGCACTTGGGTTAGAGAGAACCTTCCTGGGGGGTGGTGTGAGTGTAGAGGCGCAGAATGTTTTAGCCTCTCCTGCCCGCTGCAGAAACATCTCCTCATAGAATCATAGACTTGTCTGGGTTGGAAGGGACAAACACCATCACTAACCCATGTCTCTAAGCACTATGTCAACCCATCTTTTGAATCCCTCCAGGGATGGTGCCTCAGCCACTTCCCTGGGCGGCCCATTCCAAGGCCTAATAACCCTTTCTGTGTAAAAATTTTTCCTGATAACTAATCTGAACCTCCTCTGGTGCAATTTGAGGCCATTTCCTCTTCTCTCATCGCCTGTGACTTGGGAGAAGAGACTGACACCCCCCCTGGCTACACCCTCCTTTCAGGGGGTTGTAGAGAAGCAAGAAGGTCTCCCCTCAGCCTCCTTTTCTCCAGGCTGAACACCCCCAGCTCCCTCTCCAGGCATTTGGAGGCAACACGGCCGTCTCGTGTGAGTTGGCTCCATGTTGGCATCTGTAACCCAGCTGTGTGTTTTCCACATCTGGAGAGACACTATGTGGTTGTGGCAATAAGGTCCCTCACTGGGTTACAACGGCCTCTGTCCTGCCCAATAATGAGATGAGTTGGCAGAGAATTCTTCCCCTGGGTGACAGCGTGATGGGTGTCACCTGCTTCAGTTCTCCTGAGAAAGCTGCTTGGACTGGGATTTTGGGCTAAACACAAGATTCCCAGAAGGTGAACTCTGGCACATTTTTGTTCATCATGTCCAATTGACAGCTGTGAATCTCGCAGATGTTGTGGTGGTTCCTCCTTGATAGTCCTTCACTTAACAGGAAGAGCATCTTTGTCCGTCAGGCCCTGGCTGATGATCAGGAGTGAGTTTAAAGTGCACTTTGGAAGCTGCTCTTTGTCCAAGGAGCTTTGAAAAACTAATGAAAACTTGATAGATCTGCAAGATGTTTTTAGCAACATCAAATGACTTCAGTGTATTTTCTAAGCAGCAGCCAGTCCTACTTCACTAGTAGTTCTTCAATAATTCTGCTGCGTCTCTCTTGTGTTTCCAGAAATACAGGAAACACAGTTTGGGCCAAAAGGCAATTATTGCATCTTTATTGGCTGTGGGGCTTTCAAATGGAGACCCAAACAAATTGTTTTGCTGGTATTCATACTGAAAACTCGTAATATGTAAGAGCTAGAGACTGAATTAGGGGAAAACAAGAGGAAATGGGCACAAACTTGAATGTAAGAAATTCCACCCAGACATGAGGAGGAACTTCTTTACTTTGAGGGTGGCAGAGCCCTGCAACAGCTTCCCAGGGAGGTGGTGGAGTCTCCGTCTCTGGGGACATTTAAACCCTGCCTGGACATGTTCCTGTGTGACCTGCTCTGGGTGGACCTGCTTTGGCAGGGGGTTGGACTAGATGATCCCCAGAGGTCCCTTCCAACCCCATATCATTCTGTGATTCTGTGAAAACCTCTATCTTGTTAGAAGCAGATGACCAAGAGCGTAGATTTTAAGCTTCTCCCTCAAAATCCAGAAGATCTTCCAGCTGTTCAGTGGTGACCCCTTTCTTGAAGGGCATGAACAAATCTGTGGAATGAAAAAAATCCTACCCCTGCATTCTTACACTTTCTCCAACGTGAAACCATTCCAATGTTTCTCCAACATTCCTCCAACTAGGAATTAAGACCTTTCAGCTCAGCAGTGTCTGACGCTGCCACAGTTGGCAGTGTGGGGCCACAAATTTTGTTGTTTACTGTGTACTAAGAAAATCTCTCCTGTCTAGTGCTGATACAGATTTACTTTGTGTGATTTTATTACAGGAATGGAAAGCCATAATGCCTCCTTTGCTGTTAATAAAGGTCAGTCTTGTGCTGAGATAACAAGATCTTGTTTACAGAATTGCAAAACTGGTAAAGTTTAAGATATGTGGAGATTAATTAAATGTAACTGAGAACTGAAAAAGCCCTGCCAAAATTCCTGCTGAATTAAAACAGCAACACTTGTGTTACAAGACTGGAGGAATGAATCATAGCATCACAGAATGGTTAGAGTTGGAAGTGATCTTAAAGTCCCCCTATTGCCCCCCTGCCCTGGGCAGGGACACCTCCCACCAGCCCAGGTTGCTCCAAGCCCCGACCAACTGAAGCTGGCCTTGAACCCCTCCAGCTTCTCTGGGCAACCTGGGCCAGGCTCTCACCACCCTCACACCAAAGAAGTTCTGCCCCACATCTCAGCTCCATCTCCCCTCTTTCAGGGTCAAACCCTTCCCCCTCCTCCTGTGGCTCCCCTCCTTGATCCAGGGTCCCTCCCCAGCTTTCCTGGAGCCCCTTGAGGGACTGGAAGGCTGTTATAAGGTCTCCTCAGACCAGGAGAGGCTCTTGTTGGGTGCACACAGCAAGGCAAGGGCAGTGGCCATATGACCCCACACCCATATGGACAGGACTGGCCCCACATGGTGGCCACACTTCCCACCACAGCAGCTCTACGCAACGGAGACAGGGTGCACACCAGCTGGCAGGAGACACCACCACATTGGCAGGACCTTGCCTACCTTGGCAGTTACAATGTTGTAATTATAATACTTAAAAACAGAATATAGAAAGCACTCAACCAAGTAGGCAGCTTCCAGTGCACTCATCAGGTCCCAGGGAACCTCACTGCCTTGCGGAGTTGGGAATGCCAAAGAGCCCACCACCATGGTGACAGTATCTAGAGAGGGATGCTGGCTGGGACACCAAGGCAGTCTTTGCAGGCAGGAGGACGTGTGGCTGTTTCCCCCTGAACACTGTTTCTGAGAGCACAGAGGTGGCAGGGGAAGGCTGTCATCAGGAGGGAAGGGAGAGTCACTGCAGGGACATCATGGCCCTTTGCTTCCCTCTGATCTGCAGGAACTTTGCAGCGGGGCAGAACTGTTAGGACAAGACAGGGGAGGGATGAAGAAGGCACCAGCTGGTCACCTTCCAAACCCACCTTGGGATAGCCACGTCCCCCTCCTAGGGCCCTGCCTGTGTGTCCTGCCCTACAGAGTCCTGGCTCCTAGAGAGACATCAAACAAGGCAGGGGTCTCCACCACCTTTGGCTGTCATCTGGGACCAAAGGCTTTTCTGGAGCCTCACCAGAGTAGGGCAAGACAGGAAGGAACGGGGCAGGGTGCCCCAAAACATGCAGTTTGCATCTTTCCTGCAGGCAGGGAGCTGGTGAGGTGCCAAGACTGGGTGATGTGCGGCCGAGCTCTGAGGCAAGAGGTGGCAACCAACCCTGGAGACAACCAGCCCTGGAGAGAAGCACCTTGGACTACCAGAGCGAATGGCTCGAGGTGACCTGGGCGCTGGAGGGAGACATCCCGGGGCTCCACTGCAGAGCCCACACTGGTGATGGGTTTCTATGAGCTTGTGTCAATCACGGGCAGCAACAGAATCAGGCTGTTTCTCTAAATAAAACTCTTCCAGAACAGCTAAAGCCTTAAAACTTACTGCTTCAGTTCCCTCCTGCAGTAAATAAACAAATAAATAAAAATCAATTGTTCTAGTCAGCAGCGCACAAACCCCGAGTTCTCTGAAACAGAAGGCGATCCAGCAAAATCCTCCAAACAGAAGAAAAAGCACTACAACTTTGCGGAAGACAAAGAAAAATCACCAAAAAAAAAACCCAAACCCCAAACAAAATCCTGGCTGGATCGTCCCTGAGATGCGACTCGCCCCCCCCCCCACCCCATCCGCCGCTTTGCTGTTTAACTCCTTCTTTAAAACGTGCTCTGAGCCCTCTCCCGCGCGGACCTACCCCATCTCCAGGAGACATCCCCGCCCGGGCAAGAGGGGGGCAAGCTGTCGGGGGGGGGGACGGTGGTCAGAAGCCACAGGGCATGGCTCCGGCGGTGGAGCCGTTAGAGGGACACGTGGGTGGGAATGGTGGCCCCCACGTCGTGAAGCCCCGGCGAGGAGCCGCTGTGGGCTGAGCTGACTCACTCTTGCAGAGCCAGGCAAGGGCAGGGAGGCTGGACCAGGGGAAGGCTGCAGCAGACACGCCGGCAGAGCAGCGCAGAGACACCACCAAGAGGGACTTTCCACTTTTTACACGTTTCTACAGGAGAAAAACAGTCTCTGATTCACACTTCTGAACCCTGAAGGCTGGAGAAGTGTCACCAGCATCACGCAAACAGGGCAGGTTGCATCAGTATTTCCAAATCCTGCCTCTCCCACTCCAGCAAGGTGAGACAGGAAAATAACATGGGCTTCAGGAGCCGTGACCTTCACCCAATTTCAGAGAGGTGAAGGCAAAAACAAAGCACCAGAAGGGACCTGTCTCTTTGCCCTCATCTCCCAGTTCGCACCAGCAGAGGTGATCTACTGAGCAAGGGCAGAGACAGCAAAGACAACCTCCCCTGCGCTCACCCATGCTTTCTTGGAGGTTCATATCAAAGCAACCACGTCAGGGGGTGCCAGGCAGGGCCACAAACGTGCCCACAGAAGAGGGGCCCATGGTGGACCTCTCCACCTGGGAGAGAAAGCTGCACCCCACTTCCACAGGAGCAAGCAGGGAGGTTCCCACAACAACTCAGGTGAGAAGGTACCTCAGGGAGATCTCCAGTCCCAACTCCTGCTCCAAGCTGCATCTCAAGAGATCACATCAGGTTGTTCAGGTTTATACAGTCCGAAAACCTTCAAGAATGGAGGCTACACAATCTCTCTGGGCAGCAAACTTTACAGCCTGTCCGTCCTTGGGGCAAAAATGCTTCTCCTCATATCCAGTCTGATCTTCTCCTGTTTCATCCTACACTTTTTGTTTCCTGTCCTCCCACCACACACTGCTATGAAGAACCTGGCTCTGTCTTGTCAATGATGCCCCTGTAGACATTGGTAGACCTCCTCCAAAACCTTCTCTTCTCCAGCCTGAAGGAGCCCAGCTCCCTCATCCTCTCCTTGGAGGACATGGGCTCCAGCCCCCTGACCATCATAGTGACCCTCCACTGAACTGGCTCCAGTTTGCCAAGGTTTTTGCCCCAAATTGGATGTACATTTAGGAGGTCAAGCTGCAGCCTCATTACACCTTCTTGGTTGCCCCTCTGCTCCCCTGGCACAGCCCCGGGGAAGTGTTTGGTGCTGGTTGGGGCTGAGCAACCCAGCAGGACAGGGCTGGAACACATCCTTCACAGAGAGCTGGGAAAATGCGAGGGGAGCCCTGGTTGTAAAGCTTCTACAAAACAGGACCCTGTCAACTTCAAAAGCACCGTCAGTTCAGCCTTCTGGTGACTACAAAGAGACAAAACTGATTTTTTAAGAAACACTTGCCAGAATAGCTTGGTTATCTCCATGTCTGATGCCTCCTATCCTTCCAGGCCCCACCACCGCAAACAGCTGGCTGGTCCAAGACAAAAGATCCTGCAAGCAGAGCTGGTCTATAGCTTCCACGACCTGCAACCCCTTCTACGAAGCAGTACTGGGATGTAACCATCATACCGAGATCAGATGAGGAAAGAAAAAACAACTCCAGAAAGCACAATGCCTTCTTCATGCAAACTCTGACTCACACCAGCAGCTCCTTCAGCTGGGATGGAGCTCCCGGCTGCACTGTCCCCTTTGTGCCTCCAGTCTGGTAGGAGGGAACCACAATGGCCACAACCACACAAATCCCCCCTTTTGCTGAAGCAGTTGATGAAATAAAGATTTCTCAATCCTGAAATATTAATTTTTGAGCGCTCCAGAGCTTTATCATATATTTATATCTGCTCTCACTCTTTAGAGTCAGTCCAGGACAAACTAGCAACTAGTTCCCAGGAAACGAGCTTAGATGGGGGAAGGAAAAACATCTGAGGGACCAGCCCCTTCCATTTCTATGTCCAACCCTCCTCTGGCCAGGACTCCCCTTCTTTCTGGAGGTCACCTCCTCCTCACCAGCTCTAGTGCAGTATCAGTGCTCCTGACCAGTCACTTGGGCAAGACAATTGCATTTGTACAGAAAATGGCGTTTTTCACTGGTAATAACTTGCAATGGATTGAAGCAGGACAACTGGATTTGTTCAGTTTAACAAAGCACTGGTGGAAGACAAGAAGCACTCATCAAGTGAGGGAAAAAAACCAGTCTAATTGCAGCGGGAGACCATGCAAGGGTGAGCACTTGGCAGTGAACGGGGCCATTAAAGATCCCCCAACACCACACAACCCTCCCCAGAAGGTTCTGGGAGGCTCAGACAGACACTAAGAGTTTTCCAAGCGAATGACGCACTCCAGTTCCTGGGAATTTCTTGGTCCCACTGCACTAAACCTCAAGAGGGTGCTTGCAGGGTTTCTATTTAGCTTCTGCTTTTCCAGCCTGGCCACGGCTCAGAAGTGCTCGGCCAGCTCAGACGTGCTCCACCGGCCAGTGAGAGAAGAGGCTGGGAGTTTTCATGGGAAATTCCCAAGGGAAAACTGAACTCTGCTAATGAGAAGTCTGAGAAAAAAACCAAAAAACCCACCAGCCCCAGATGTAGGGAGTTTGTTCAGCACCGTATTTCTGTGGCAGCCAACAAAACCACAGAACATGCTCTCAAACTGCAGCTTTCCCTGCAATTTACTTTAACATCACCTCCCCCAAAACAGGGCTCGTCTGTCTTAAGGTGTTATGGGTGAGAGGGGACGTTTTGCTGTAGGACAGGGAAGAAAGGAATTCCAAGGAAACACTCTGTAAGTACAACTGCTTGCAAAGGGTGCAAGTGGGGCAGAAATCATGCTCCTCCACCCTTCCCTGGCTATGAAGAGGCCCTATAGAAGCTGTCAAGAGTGGGGTGGGAACTGGGAGGAGAGCAGAGGCACAGCTGGGCCAGGAGCACCCTGAAAGTCTGTAACATGCACCGAAGCCTGGCTTCGATGAAGGAAGGGATTTGAGGAGACCATCATTGCTTGGAGAGTCCTCTCCACGGCTGAAATCCCTGGCTGGATTTGGCCCAGGGGAGAAGGAGCAGAGTCTTTGAAGGGTTCTCCCCACGGAATCTGTGGTCACTGGGGCTGCAGGCCCAATGCCACTGCAGGAATGCAGTGACACATGCCTGGAAGGACCATGCCTCACACCAGCTTTCCTCCAAGGCGAAGGACTTACAGGCAGCGTTATCCTACACTGATGGACTGGAGATAAGAAACTTTTATCGTTCTTCATGCAAAAGCATCAAAGCAGAATCAGAATCCGGAAGGCTTGCCTTGTGAGAAAAACAGGACGTGCATCATTAGCCTTTAATATACCTTAATTGCTTCAGTGTGGTAAGATCCTGGCTTTCAGAAGAAAACCAGTTGGGCCAGCAGAGCGCTGTGCAGCACAGGCATGCCAAGACAAGACCATTCTCAAAGGCTCCTTTGCTAATGAACAGGTTGCCCAAACCTCTGCCAGGGCAAGGAGACGAATCCCTGGGGATACGAAAGGAAGAGGCAGACCAAGTATTCCAAGGAGGCCAGCAAAGCCCGAGTTCTTGCTTTGCTCAAACATCACAAGCTTTTGCAAGCTCTGGGTTCACAGGCTTTTGATGAGGGACCAGGTGTCTCACCCAAAAGAAACATCTCCAAGGTCATTGGGATGCAGGACCCAGATGAGACAGCCAATGGAAATGGGACCTCTTCAAGACTCAGGATGGAGAACATGCTCCACTGGCACTCAGGGATCATCATGGGACAGGCTTTGCAAGGCAGGAGAACAGCTCAGGAAGGTCCCTCTGGAGCCCCAGCCCTGGGGACAGCCACCAGCGCAGCCTCAGCTCCTCTCAGGCTATACCGTTGCTCATTAAGATCAATCCCAGGCTGTCGGTATAATTAATAACCTCTTCTTGCCTCCCTGCATGCAAGCACGGGAAATTTGGGCAGCTGCAATCACAGCTCACTTCAAAGAAACCAATTTAGCACAGTGCTGCTGCCGCCATCATTCCTGGACTCAACTCACGTTTCCCGTTTTATGGGCTATCTGGGGAAAATAAGACCAAACAATATCAAGCTCCAGTTGCACCCAAGTATTAGATTAGGTGAGGAAAAATTGCGTCGTTAACTCAGGCCAGCACCATGCTATGTATATCATTAAACAGGTTCGATAACATCTTAATATGTTGATTAGGCTCACGGTGGTGATGAACTGAATGGCCTCAACCCGTATCTCGCCTTACTTTGACTACATGACTAAAATCCACACACAGAGGATATTTGAGCCCACTTGCATACACAGAGTACATCAGTTTTATATGCTTTTGTCACAGTTGCATGAAATTGGTGCAATTTAGGCACAGAAAGCACAAAGGATCTCTGTAGATACTCTGGTTCTGCTAAAAATTTTGGGAGTGCTTCAGCGTGTCTGCAGCTTCCAAAAAAGCTGCTCTTTCAGGGCAAAAAAGGACCACAGTTTTCCAGTAAATGTAATGCAAGAATTCAAGAATTTAATATATTTTTTGTTTAAAAACCAACAGACCGGGAAGGTCTGAACCCTTAAAGGCTGACGGACCCAAGTTAGGTCGGACACTTGTAGCTTCAGCTTCTTGCACCCTTAGAGAACACTAGATTTGTTCTTTAGGAAGCGTGGCAAAAATTGGTTCAGCCATCTTACATGGTTTTTTTATAATTACACTCCCTCTTTGGTCTAAGCAGTGTCCCAGAAAGCTTCTCCCATAAAATAAAGTTGTCCAGCAAAATTCATGAGCACCTGAAACAGAGAAAGATTTAGACTCCACTGAAATCAGTCCCACAAACCAAGATGACACATCTTACAGATCTGCTACGGAACAAAACAACTACCTGTTTGCAAGATGGCTTGTATAGAAAGGTTTAAAAAATACAGATTTTCACACCAAGCAGAGGCCTCCACGGTGAAAAACTGAAAGACAATGTGATCCACAACCCAAACAGAGCAGGGGTCTCACCAACATTCTGGGGAAACACAAGGATTAGGAGAGGTACCGTAACTTTTGGCCCTTCAGACTCATCTTCTCAGCAACGCCAGGGAAAGGTTTTCTAGGAAGGAGCAAAAGGGAATTTGGGAATTATATTTTCATGGGAATGACTGCTCATGATACTGCTGCGGACCCAAGTCCCACAGCGATGTCCAGCCAGCACCCAGAGAGTGGCAATGCACACCGACACCAACCAAACCTCTTGGACCTTTGGTTGTCCACCCTGAGAACGACAGGACCAAAACTCAACGTCAGCCTCCGAGGAAGAGGGCAGATCCCACACCCCGGGCAGATCCCACCCCCTGGCAGTCAGGGACAGGACTCCCAACACCAGCCCCAGGGGTGTCCTCACTCACTGATGTTGAGAACAGGTTTAGTACAAATGTGCTCTGCGATTTCACTTCGACAGCCTCAGCAGGAGGGAGTTTGCAGTTATTCACACGTGGGGAAGCCTGAACGACAAATTTCAAACTCTGAAAAGATCCCCTTGGTTAGGAAGGAAGACTTTTGAAGGAAGGGCAGGGGCTCCAAAAACTTATTTAATCATTCTCTGCCCGGCCTTGAGGCAGCTTGGAAAACTTCTCAAGAGCCTACCAAGGGTCAATCCTGGGAGAGACCTTCCCCAGTTGACAACACAGACAAACAGAGAAAAGGTGAATCAGGGTGAGGGGAAGAGAGGTTCAGCTGCCAGGCAGCAAGAACCCATGGTCAAAGGCCAAGCAGGTTCAGAGCTGGCAGAAGAGGAGCGATGCCCGCTGACCTCGCTCAGTATTCAGCCTCAACTCTCAGCCCAAAAAACTCTGAACGCGACAGGAGAGGACATTATTACAGAGCAAACACAGCCCTGGCAACATCAGGACTGACAGAATCCCATCACACACCCAGCAGGGACCACTGAGGACACTGAATCCTCTGGGGAGATCAAGAACAACAGCGGGAGGATTTACAACCAACGTGCCAGATCTAGGAGGACAAGCAAGATGCCAAGATGCCGGGGAGGAACAGCTGGGAAGATGATGTTCTTTCCTACTACTGTTACACCAATTCATTTCAAATCACGGCAGGTTTTAATTTAAGAAGCCAACAGAAACTGTGCCCTCTAAAAAGGGCACAAAAGTTGGTAAGAGCAATGAAGCAGGAGAAGATCTCAGGGAAGAGCAGTGCAGAGTTAATTCCTCTCTCTGAGCACCAACAGTAGCCAATAAATGGCATCCAGGGAGGCTGCAGAACATCCCCTTCATCATGTATTTTGCCCAGAGAGGAAGAAGGGCAAGACTTTGCTGTCTTCAACGCATTGCTGAGACCTAAACGAGGCTGACATACCAAGGAGAGGTGTCCTTTTTTCTTCCATCAAGGGTGTGTGCCCCCCCCTCAGATCCACAGGTCCAGGGGTAGATCTGAGCTCTGTTACTGCCCCTTAACCACCTCCATCACAGAACTGTTGAGGCTCTGCCCTAAGCCCTGCCACCAGCTCTTCTCACCAAGCCCAAAGGGTGACATCTGCTCCCCACTCCTGCAGATTGGCCACAGGAATCCCTGCTTAGGGACAACAGAATGGGGACATCTTCATACCAATGATTATCCACAGTGCTTGGTTGGGAAGAGTGGGAGGGATGGCCAGAAGAGCTCAAAGAGTAAGGATTTCAGATGAAATGTGGGAGGGAGTGGAGTAGAGGACATCTCTTAGGATGTCTCATGTCTGGAGAGTATGGCGTGGGACAGGATTGAGGAGCTGAGGGTGATGTTCCATGAGCAGCTCACAGCCAGCGCCACCAGCTCAGCTCCAAAAGCTCCCTGTGCTTTCAGAGAGTGAATGAAATCCTTTCTTCCCAGGATGAAAAGGAAATTCAAAGCTATTTTCTGCCTTTGACGCCTGAAAGGCAAAATGCTGCTGTTGGAGGAGCCATACAAGGCTGGAGGGGACCATCTGCCCCCTTGCGTGGCCCTGCAGGGGCTGTGGGGCAGTGGGAGTTATCGCAACGCAGGCACAACCATGGGGTGAGAATGCTCCCGAGCCCATCTCTCGTCTCACCAGTTCCCAGCCCTGCCCATAACCAGCTGCACGGGGCAGGCCGCTATCTGCTTGAGAAACAGCCAGCTCTTTCCCTAAATTATCCCTTTAAAGAAATAAATCAAGGCATAGCTCCAAGGTACAATTAGGAAAAAACCAACAGTCATCAAGAGCTCGGTACCATTTGGGCTGGAGGGAGAGAGAAAGACTCGTCTTTCCCTGAGGTCTAAGACTAATGAGAGTGGGGGGAAGCAGAGCTCTCGGCCTCCTCCTCCTCCTTCTCCTCTCCTGGGGCTTTAACTTGGCCACCATCCCTGCTCCTGGCAGGGCTGCTGCTGGGCGCTCTTCCTGCCAATGAGGAAACTTCTCAGAGCCCAAAGCCACCGCTCTGCAGTGGCACCGTCGCCCTGTCCCAGACCAAGCCGTGTCCCCCCCGTAGCTGCCACCCGCGCTCAGGGCACCACAGGACCTTGCGCCGGCACCGTGGTCCATCGCCAGTGGCTGTCAGGCTCTTCAGGGTGATTAACCGGCCTTAACGAAGAGCTAAGTCAGTCCTGTGCCTGAGGAAAGCAGCTCACACTTAATGACCCCGCCAACAAGCTTTGGGCTGATCTGCAGAAAGGAAGAAAGGTTGCCAAGGGACAGGGGAAGAGAGAGGAATTCTGGCAACTCCTGACATCCCTGGAGCCCATCCGAGTCGGCCAAGCCACAGCCGAGCCCGTGGTCGGATCAGGACACAGTGATCAAGCCACCGCAGCCACACTACAAATGTCACCTGGCAGGGAGGGGAAAGGCGAGGATGGAGGTTCCTCCCAGAGCCAATGTCACCAACCAGCATGCCCGGCTATCTCAACCGGCTTGAGCAGCTCCTTTGGTGCCAGGAGACCAGAAGGCAGAGAGCAAACCTGAATGTCCTACTTCAGGAACTATGTCTGCAACCCCTCCAGAGAGCACCAATGCCAGAGGAGGATCTCAATGTGCAGAGCATATTGATGTCCCAGGGCGATGTCCCAGATGAGCTGGGTGTAGGAGTTTCCACACACACGCTCACTCTTTCCACCGTGTCCTTAGCTCCACACACACCTTCCAAGTGGGGTCACATTGACAGCCAGATCCTGGAAAAAACATGCCCCAAGGCTCAGTGCAGCACAAGAATTCAAGAATTTAATGTTTTGCTGCCCTGGAGCCATGTCCCTCTACATGTTACTGACCTGGGGTGCGTGGTCAGCTGGGCTGCTGGCCCGCATAGAGACTGGGGGCTTTCAACAGCAATCAACCCCACCAACCTCACAGATAGCTCCAGCTTTCCCCGCTCCGGGATCATCCGCACCTTCTCCAGCTCCGTTCCCAGGTTACGTCAGGTCAAGCAGACGAATGCAAGACTGCACAGAATTTGTTGCTGCATCAGCTGCGGGTTCGGGTGTCTGTCGCCGCGCTGCAGCCAGCAGGCTCTGCTCTCCTCGCAGGGGGAGGAAGAAGAAGGAGGGGTGGGGGAGAAGCCCCCTCAGGTGCTGTTCAGACTCGGAACCGGCATCTCCTCCACGCAAGAAGAAGAAGAAGAGATTTATTCTGACACACGGTGAAAGCCCGCAGCGGGGCTGGCCCTTTCTGTCAAAGCTGGTGTAGCACAGGGAGGCTCACACGCCGGAGCGGAGAGGGGAGGGCACCGGCAGTCAAGCGATATATGCATCACTCACACAGGGAGAGGAGCAGCAACGCAGAAGGACCAGGCTGCAAAAGACACCTCCCCGCCCAGCTGGGGTGCTGGTGGCCAGCAGGCAAGATGTGTGCTAGCCGGCCATCACTGCTTGTCCTCTGCACCCGGGGCTGCCAGTGAGTGGCAGGGGCTCGGCACGGCACTCGGACACACACCTCTGGGCATAGCCCACCCTAGGGGCTTCATGTCTCAACACTTGGGTCTCGAAAGCAGCTGGTTTGGGCACAAGAACCTCTGGGGTGAGACACAGTGGTGTGGACACAGTGGAGCCATCCAATGTGACACAGGCGGGATGCCCGTAACTGCATCTTGAGTGAAGTTCAAGTTGCCTGTGGAGTGTTCACAGTTCAGGAGGGCTGGAAATAAAAGCTCTTAACTCGTAGGGGAGCTGAAACAAGAAGGATCCTCAGCTACATCAAAAGAAGTGTGGCCAGCAGGGCCGGGGGGGATTCTGCCCCTCTGCTCCGCTCTGGGGAGACCCCACCTGGAGCACTGTGTCCAGCTCTGGAGTCCTCAGC